>JAVFBZ010207268.1:0-13362 GCA_032466195.1 Katharina tunicata
ATTGTATCACATGTATTCGCGAAGATATCGCATTATTAGTGTTCGGCGGCCATTTTGGACGCCATCTTGGATTTCATCAGAAAAAATGCCACCCTAATTTTTTTTAAAACTAATGACACCTTCTCACAAAATCAAGTGAGTTTTTGCTTTTAACAAAAAAAATACACGAAATTGCAAATATGCCTACACTAATAATCCTGAAGCTCAATAGAAAAAATAGTCACGGGCACGTGCATATCATCACGGGGGGCGTTCAAACTACGTGGTACAATTTAAACCAATCGTTTATTAAAAATAGCAATTATTCTGTGTTTTTGTAATAACTGAATCCAGATTGGTGGATGTTAAAATAGCAATTTGTCTGTGGTTTTTGTAATGACTGACTTCACAATGGTAGATGTTAAAATAGCACTTGGCCTGTGTTCTGATCGGAATAGGTTCGATTTGCGCTTCGCTTAAGATGAACTTCAAACTAAATTTTAGGGCAGCGTCCCCTTCACTTTATATACGTTTGAGGGATGATACATTGTCTGTTATATACCTGCAGGGGATGATACATTGTCTGTTATATACCTGTAGGGGATGATAAATTGTCTGTAATATACCTTTAGGGGATGATAAATTGTCTGTTATATACTTTAAGGGGATGATAAATTGTCTGTTATATACTTTAAGGGGATGATAAATTGTCGGTTATATACCTTTAGGGGATGATAAATTGTCGGTTATATACTTTTAGGGGATGATAAATTGTCGGCTATATACTTTTAGGGGAGGATAAATTGTCTGTTATATACTTTAAGGGGATGATAAACTGTCCGTTATATACTTTTTAGAGATGATAAATTGTCTATTATAAACCTTTAAGGGATGATAACATGTCTGTTATATACCTTTGAGGGATGATAAATCGATGTTAATACCTTTGGGGGAGGATAAATTGTCTCTTATATGCGATAAATTGTCTGTAATATACCTTTAAGGGTTGGTATATTGTCTCGTGTATACCTTTGGGGGATGATGTATTGTCTTTTATATACCTTTGGGGGATGATAAGTTGTCTGTAATATACCTTTAGGGGTTGGTATATTGTCTCGTGTGTACCTTTGGGGGAGGATAAATTGTCTCATATACGTTTGAGGAATGATAAATTGTCTCTTATATACGTGTGAGGGATAATACCGTGTTTGTTACTTACGTTTGAGAGATGATAAAATGTCTGTTATTTACCTTTGAAAGATGATAAATTGTATGTTATATACCTTTGGGGGAGGATAAATTGTCTCTTATATACGTTATAGGGACGATATATTTTTTGCTATATACCTTTAGGGGATGATAAATTGTCTGTAATATACCTTTAGGGGTTGGTATATTGCCTGGTGTATACCTTTGGGGCATGATGTATTGTCTTTTATATACGTTTGAGGAATGACAAATTGTCTCTTATATACGTGCGAGGGATAAAACCGTGTTTGTTACTTACGTTTGAGGGATGATAAATTGCCTGTTATATACGTTTGAGGGATAATAGCGTGTCTGTTACATACGTTTGAGGGATGATAACGGGCAAAAATGACAAGTCTTTAGTAAATTAAAGGGTATTAGCTTCCAGGACACCAAAGTGTCAAAGCAACAATCTACCTTTCGCAAAATTATTTTGTCACAACAGTCTATGTCAATATCTAGCATACCCACATCTCGCAAACTTCACTTTGTCCAAACAATTCAACCTACTACCTGAACTTGCTGAATGTAATGGTGTGTATTTCCCCAAAGCTCATATAATTCAATTTGATCACGTGTGGAAAGTCTTTGGTTTAATTTGCCACCGGCCATGAGTTTGGTAAAGGTAATAAGTTGATTTTAAAGGTGTTGACATTGTTAAACTTTTTGTGTATTACTATTATAATTTTTATTATTATAATTTTATTTTTATTATTATTATTATTTGTTTTTCTTTTCAGGTTAAATGGACATTTGGTTGCTTTAGTTATTCTTATGAACAGGGTAAGTATTTCGCCAACAACAAGATGCTGCTTGTCGATGATATGTCTATTTACGCACGTCTACATTTTTTGACAGTGTTTTTTACCACGTTTCCTCACGCGTTTCTAGCATACACCGGCAACGCAAATTGGTCATATAAGTGAGATACCTTTGCGTATGACGTTCAACAGCAATCAAATAAATAAATCACTCAATCAATAAAAAATAAATATACCCATACACCAAGTTGATTATACAAGTCTCAATGTGCGCAGGCGAGTGCCTATTTGATGTGCGCAGACTAATGCCTATTTGATCTGCAGATCATCTGTGTTCAACACGAACGTAGGATGAGGGCCATTGTATGACACCAATGATGGGGACGTAGTTATTTGACAACTGTGTTATTTTGTGAACTTATGCGTCTTCACCAATCTCATGATAGACTTATTTTTCACTTACAATAAAAAATATTAAGAAAAAATCTTTTTTTTAGTAGGTTTTAGTAAGTTTCTACGGTTTCTGGTACGATTATACCTTTTACCAGCTTCGTGGTATCCCACTGACCAATGTTTATCAACAAGTGTGTCAGTCAGTATTCATTTGTGTTTGCAGGTACATTCTCAACCTATTTTCAATCCTATAAACAACTTGCCAGTCCCCGGCCAGTCTGGTAACAATGAACGAATCTTCGCAAGACGAACAACAAAGGCACCCAAAAATCCAACCTTTCCAAACTTCGGCAACCCACCGATCTACCCGACCGAGCCTCCTATCTCTGGGCGTCCAAGCATCTCACAGATAGTACAAGAGGCCGTGGACAAAGTAAAATCAGAAGACAACATGATGAAAATTCGTTTAAATAGCGGTAAGTTAACTGATGTGGTTTGAGTTGCTTCCCAGTGACTATGCTGTCTGGGCCAAGGTACCAAAAGTAAGCCCAATTGTTGCTGTGCCGTGTTTGGTGTCTGGGCTTGTCCACTGTCATCACAATTTATTCCCAGAGAGGTCTAGAGTGGTTTTCTACATATATTTGGCTTATTTGCTGTCAAGTGAGTGAAATAACGTTACCCTTATTAAAAAGGACACCAATTTTATAGTAAGAGAAATCGCATGTAACTGAAATATTTGTAATGACGAACAGCAAATTCCGGAATATTGTTGGGATTAAACTCCAAGTGCATCAGCAAGATACATAATTGTTATAATGTTTAATGATTTGATAATGGTTGGATGCGAAAAGCCATTGTCTGAGATATCCCAAAAAGAGCACACCAATACATGTTCAGACCTTTGACTCGAAGATGGTAAACGGCTATCATAACCTTGTGTTAAGATCAACTCCTCACTCTCAATGAATACTGCTAGTCCTGTGATTTCTACTTAGTACGTTTACAATAAAGACTAATTTCAAAACTCCAATTTATAAAGAGCAGATGCTTGCTTACTGTTCAGTGTGTACTCCTGGGTACTTCACTTATATGACACGACAACACGTAGCCGGTGTGTGGTTGAATACCAAATAAGAAACCCAGTGAAATCCACCTCGCCAACTCGCCACGGCGCAGCTCCGCAGTTGATTGTCTCCCATGATTTTTTCAGATGTGGACAGGCCTGCGGCTAACTTCGACACTCCTGATCCTCTGTTGTTCTCAGAAAGCCCCGAAGATGCAACACAGTTTGCATACCATTCCCGTACAATAAACTGGATAGCACGACTTCTCAGGTAACCTAGCTTATATCACAACCACTATGGTTGACAGTGATCTAGCGATTTCAGGGTTGGGCATCCTAGCATCACACTTTCACGGGCAAGTAAGTTTCCTAGATAATCCATAGAAAGGCAAAACGAAAAGATTTAAGATATTTGCAAAATAACGCATCCATGATAAAAAAAAAGTACTTGTCTTGTTAGACAGAATTAAATTCTTATGATAAATATCGCGATGAAATCATATAATACAGGAAATATCACTGAAACGCGTCCAATCAAAATTTGTGCAAATCCAAGAGTAAGTAACCTACAGATTTCTTGTTAATAACGTGTACCAGGATACGTTTGTGTTTAAGTTAACGTAACAGCAAAACTGTCTTAATATATCTTCTCTTTTACTTAAATATAATATAATGTATGAAAAGATATACATGATTACCAACAAATATTTTCATACATGTATATCTGTTTGCAGGAAATATAACAGCCATGAAACCTTAAACTCAGTCTTATCATCCAGTGCGGCCACCCAATACTCCATCCGGTGCCCTTTTGTTCCTCCTAGAAGCTGTGAGGAATCTCGGTATCGTACTTTAGATGGGACTTGTAATAACTTAGATCACCGTTTGTGGGGATCAGCCTTTATACCATTTGAGCGACTTCTTCCTGCGAAATATGGTAAGTTTCAACAAACCAAATACACTAATCCATATATTATTCGTTTATTTGCAAACAACAGAAGGCCCTCTATCTAGGGTCGTCTTGATTATATTCATGCGGTCGGAAGCTCATTTCAACATGGCCCAACATTTCAAATGCGAAGTTCATTACCGTCCGATAAGTAAAAACCCCTTGAGCCAAGCTAACCAACAAATACAAACCAGCGAACACATCTAAGTTTATTTCGTTCATTTTCTGCAAAAGCCTTTGGAACAGAATTAAGCAATATATGTTAAAACAAACAGCATCAATCGATCAAAAACCAAATGAAGGTTTTTGGGGACGAAACACTATACAGCAGTTATATAAACTTGAACATGAAATGAACATACATGCAAATCGGTTTTATAAGTTTTTGGAAACATGTTTATAATGATAGTTTGCTTGTATGTTACTTTATAATTCATCCCCCCACATTGAGACAGTGCCAGTGACAATATAGATCTACACTAGTAGCCTTGTCGCGGCGTAAATTGTTGCAAAGCCGAATAAACGGTGTACTTCACACGAATGCAATGATATGTTATTTTTATTTTAAATAAACATACCGCAATAAATCTGCATGAATCAAAACAAACGCATCTGAACAATAAGGTGATCAACTAGTAGAAAACAGCTACACTATTATCCCACTTAAAGACAATGATAAATGTTGTTTTAACTTTACAGCAGTCATGTTTGTTTGTTTGATTGGAGTTTTACGCCGTACTCAATGTTATTTCACTAATATGATAGCGTGTCAGCCCAATCGGTGAAGGAGACAAAACATTTACATAACATTAACAAAACAAGACACCACAAAAAATCAGCATTATGTGCCCCTTATCTCAGAGAACACCAGGACACAGGAGGCTCCCACCCATCCACCCGCAGATGTAACGTTGGCTAAGTGATAAAGCCTGTATTACAGACTTTGTCTCGGTTTGACTATAGCCCCAATGAACCCGTGGGTAAATTACCATGTCGTCTGTGTTATATTCAATTCACTATCGCTTTACTATTTTTTACTTCGTGATAAAAAAGAAAACAATTAAATTTGATAAACGGTTGTGTTTATGATTCCAGAAAAAATGATAAATGTCTAAGAAACTTTAATAAAGGGTGTTGCGTACATTTAATTGTTTGGTAATTCGCTTCAGAAGGAATGTACTTTACAAGTAACTTTCATCAAGTCTAAATTATTTCGTGTGCCAAATGATAGGTAGTGTTAAACCGAAACAATGTAGGCCTGGGATGAGGCTTTATCCTAAAATAAATCTGCATTTATTGTTACAAAGATAGGTCTTGACCTAGGTTTTTGGTTCTGTTTTTGACAGAATCCTCATCTGACCGAGATGATGGGCCCCAAGTAAATGGTCAAAATGGTGTGAAGTTACCTAACGCCAGAGTGATCAGCACACGATTCCACGAGCCAGGTGTCACGTCCCAAAGAGGCGACGACTCACCTTTCACCATGCTCCTCACAGTCTTTGGACAGTTTGTTGCACACGATCTCACGGACAGGGCTCCCTCAAAAGGTGCCATTTCATTAATTCCAGTTCATCAAATCAGGATGATATTGACATAAACAACTACCCTTTCATGGAATCTTTAAAGCTTGTGTCATTAGCTTCTATATAAAGTCGCATACTTTAAATTGGCATAATTATACTGCTGGCATGTATTGCTCAACGTTCAATTGTTCAAAAGTCTATTATATTTTAACTTTGACTTCCCAACACCGTCGGGTCCATCCCTTTTCCACTGTTGATCACTTCATATGAAAGGGAGCGAGAGGGGGGGCGCAGGGTAGTTACAGCACAACCTTCTCCCTAATATAGGTCATACATTGATTAAAGTGCCAGTTAGTATGTACTAAATATTGTAATTAATAATTGTTGATGTCTTATTTCCTTTGTAGTAACTTACATTAGACCTAGCCATTTGCCGTAAACATAAACTATATCGTTGTACTTTGGTGAATTGTTTGGTGACTATGGAGGGCCAGAAATCCAACCTTTTTATTGCAATCCTACATTTTTATTGCAATCCTACCTTTTTATTGCAATCCTACCTTTTTATTGAAATCCAACCCTTTTATTGCATTCCTATCTTTTGACATATGTGTCTTTCCGTGATTGCAGGTTATCTGCAATCAGTTCTCAAATGTTGTAATCAACGATACCCCAGGTAAGTGTATTGCTTTTGATGCCGTCAGGAAGAGCTTCAACATTGGATACCATTTTTATCCTTTGACGTCTTCACATCCATTTTTGCCCTATTTATTTGTAAGAGATACAAGGTCATTTGCAGACTTCTCAGATACGTTTTAAGTGTAAATTGAAGATTTCACCAAATTGAACCAGCGGAACAAGTTTCCAGTCTGGTATGACAAAATACTTATCGATACTATTCGATGCAGTCAATACTCACACCGTAATTGTCCCGCCACCATCTTGAATATGATAATTTTGATAATAAGCTATGTAATACGTCAACCATTTATCACCTTGAAATCAGAGCTAATATATTATGTTCTTCTAGCCCGGTTGGTGTTTGTGACAACATAGAGCTCCCTAAACGAGATGCTTTCCGTCAGGCAAAGGGAGACTGTTTGGAGTTTCCGCGATCATTGGAAGTCACTGATATCAACTGTCGCAAGGGTTTGTTTCATCAGTTTCGATTAATTTGTAGGCGATTGGTGGTTAAAGCCGTCGCCAAGAAATCTAGACCTCCGTCACAGGTGCTGCACAATTTAAACACAACCCACATGGAGCCAGGGCTCAAATCGTCCCCAAGCACAGAACTGACACAGATTCCGGATTGTTTAAACGGGACGTGAATCATAACTATTCTCACCACCCTCAAACACATATATACCAAGTTATGTTTAGTGGCGAATTACAATGACATAAATGTACTTAAGATCACAGTAAGTTTCTGAATGATCTCTCTTATATTCAATAACTTTTTTTATATTTATAGGACGAAGAGTGACAGTGAGTAAACATAAGCAAATTGTCGTTTCTCACCTTCAGCAGAAAACTTCCCCATATTGCCAACCGACCATATAAAACTAACGAAATGACAAAAATTTATTTTCTATACCTCCGCAGTAAAAATTCAACTAAATATATTCAGGATTAAACAATATTCCCACTCTTGTTGCCTAAACAACAACTTTCAAAACGGATTGCTGCCATCTTTAATTTCGCGTTAGACTACATGAACAGTAACAACAGTTATTGTTAAAACGATGGAATATCTTCTTTAATCAAGCCATTTGATGAAATATTATAAGGTCAAATTGAAGAGGACATACATTTCGACAAACGATAGGTGTTTATTTACTTGTAAGGGGTCATAGTTTTTGTTCAAATCGGGACGGTTTGCTTATGGTTACTCACTGTCACTCTCCGTATCATAAACATAAAATCATAGGAGAGATACTTCACTTAATCCAATATCCAAATGGCATTGAAGCAAAGAATTGCGAGAAACGCAACTTACTAATTTACTCGCCTAAAGCATTCAAAGAACAAAGTATCCCCAAAAAACGAAACAACTGTCTTCTGAAGCAGATTTTAAGCGACTAAACATCCACCCTGGTATACGCTAAGATCAACACCAACATTTCTTCCGTCTATGTTTGTTTCGTAGGAACTCGAGAACAACTCAATCAAGCCTCGTCATATATAGATGGTGGTGCCATCTATGGGGCAACAAAGGAAAAGAGTGACAGCCTGAGAGAGTTCAAAGGAGGTAAGTTATATGTTCCTTTTTCATCAATACATTAAATCTTTCATATATTGAATAACACCATCTCTTCAACAAAATGGATAAGATATAATGTGCTGCACTTGATTTTGATTGATTGATTGAGTGTTTGTTTGAATGATTGATTGATTGATTGATTGATTGATTGATTGATGCATCGATTCATTGATTCATTGATTGTTTTTTTTATATATCAGGATGGTGAACACTTCCACAACCAAAATGTACACACTGTAAGAAGATAATATTCTCCAAATCTATTGAAAGCTTGCTCTGTAGGCAATGCCCTTCAAATACAAAACTAATACAATGTTATTTGGACGAACAGATTAAAAGCCATGCTGTTTGCGTGTTGTGTTCTGAACAAAACTGTAATAATTTCAAATCTCGACTGAAAAGTTAAATCCTTGTGAATTAACTCAAACATCAGAGCAAGTATAAAGAGGATATTTCAATACTAATAATAAGTTTGAATACCATTATTAAAAGTGCTTGGTGGAAATGACACCAGACGAGGCGAGAAGCGTTGAGTGGGTTATAACTTTCACCATCGAGTGAATAATATAATGGTATTCAAACTTCTCTGTGTAATATTCTTTGTATTATTAATATCGACGAAAATAGTCATAAAACTTTACAGTGTGTCTTATGCCCAACATTCCAAACGAAGCGAGTTCAGACCAGTTTGACGTAATAAATATAAACATTTAACTCTTATTTGTATCCTACAACTCTTAACAATATATCACTTGCTTTCATCACTTGCTGGTTTCGCGTACTTTGAAACCCCGATAATTTAGATCCACAAATTATACATTTACAATGTATCCTTGATTGTCTGCTAAAAATGCTATTTTAAATTAGTAATTAATTGATAAATGTTCGTATACCTCTTCAGGCCTTTTGATGACGTCTGTTCCAAACCAGTTACCTATCTCCCCTCCCGGCAATGCTCAAGCAACCACCAGAGGATTTGCTTTCTATTCTGCGGGTAAGTTATACGTACTGCAACACGTGTAATGTCTTGAAGAGTTATCTACCATGACCGGTTCACAAAGTGTGGTCAAAATGACCTCTCACAGATGAAACAGAAATTATGTTCAGTGAAGCAGGGACATTAACCTAGCAGAGTGCAGTTTCACCAAATCATCACAAATTTACGCAATTTGATGTCCCGTGGTGAAGACATTGTGTCGTCATGACAACTGTGCATTCGAAGCGTTGCAAATCATATAGATTAAGAACCAGAAAAAACTGTACTAGTTATGTAATAATTTTCAACCATTAAAAATTGGGCATATTGTGATACTTTGAAAGAAAGTGGGGCCTTGAGCTTTGGAAATTGCACAAAGTAAATATAACATATCCGATTAATTGTTTTAGCTACAGCTCTTTCGAATGGGATAGTGTCTAAAATCTGAATAGAAACAGAGGAACGGGCTAAATTTTCAAAATCGAATTGATTTTTTAACTACGAATAAACTATTGTTATATTTCAAAGGCTATTATATCACAAATAACAATCTATCTGCAATCTACAAACCTCTCAACTCTCATGCCTCAATAACAGCCAATCCCCTCTGCCTCGACTGTGGAGAGTTGGTGCACAAATTATAATTGTGGTTCTTAATCTATTATCTTTATAAGATGCAAAATACTTTTAAGGAGAAAGCCTTTCACAGGATCCTCAGACCATAGTCCCGATAAGACAACAACTAGAGTTGTAATAGTTCATGTCGTTTGAATCTTCATCGTTATAATAAATAAGTGGTGAATTAACCGTTTCCGTTCGTGTACCAGTATAAGATTAACTTTTCAATTGTTCGTGTAATTATTGATTACAGAAATATTAATTGATTTGTTGTCTAAAACTTGTGTGAACAATACGTCAAGACAATATTTATTAGTCATGGGATATTTTCAATTATTCCAATTTGTTAAGTTTCCCCAAATAGTCTCTTGAACATAAAGAATTATACCAATTACTATTCTTAATTGACAGGTGATAATCGTGTGAATGAATTTATCGGTTTGATTGGAATAGAAACTTTGTGGGTTCGTGAACACAATCGAATCGCTGTTCAGCTTTCTCGATTCAATCCATCATGGGAAGACGAGGCAATATACCAGGAGACGCGGCGGATTATTATTGCGCTTATCCAGCATGTTACCTACGCGGAATATCTACCAGGCTTACTGGGCCCTGATATGATACGAAAATATCGTCTTAAACCGCTCCCATCCGGTCAATACAATTCTTACAACAGACGAGTTAACCCTGGTATTACCAACTCTTTCGCCGCAGTAGCCATGAGATATGGCCACAGCATGCTGCGGACAACATATAACCTACTAGACAGATCACACAAAAGGAACGGAGATACACCCATTGACCTCAAGGATAGCTTCTTCAGACCTCAAACTTTTCTAATCAACGAGAATCCTTTGATGAGAGGGATGGCGACCGATGCCAGCAAATTGTGTGACCGGGTATTTTCGGGAAGCGCCATAAACAACTTGTACATGACTAGTCCTAACACCGGCACAGATCTGGCGGCTTCAAATATACAAAGGTCACGTGAACACGGTCTTCCAAATTACACTTCCTACCGGAAGCACTTCGCCATGTCAACGCCTACAACGTTTGGTTACTCTCGCAGCGGATTCCCAGATCACTCGAGAGAAGAAGTCGACATGCTAAAAAAGATTTACAGGCAAGTTTCCCTTTTACACTATTCGACATTGGCTCATGTAAAAGCTCTGGACATACTTCACCTCAAGCTTTTTTAGTTAATTCTATGCCTTATCTCATTACATTTGTATTTCATTGGAGTTTACGACAAGCTTCGTAAGGGCATTATACGAACTTGACGGCTTTACAGCATAAGTGTCGCAGTAAACCCATTTCTCGACCATGATGGCTTTACAGCACAATTGTTGCAGAAAACTACGATTGAAGGAAGACGCGAGGACGCCTGGGAACGACAAAAGGAATCAAAACATAACTCTACAGCAAATCTGCAAACTGATGCCTTGATGCTCTTACAATACCAGGGCACAAGGAATCCACACAAAACACCCACTTATAAATATGGTTAGAAATGGGATAGACAAACGATCCAATCTATAATAGAACTCTAAAAAACAATTAAATATTTAATCAATTATCCTACACAAATGACCATAAATAATTAAGAGATTACTAATCGACTATTTCAGTCATCCGGAAGACGTGGATGTATTTTCTGGTGGAGTTTCTGAACGACCAGCCTCTAACGGTGCCGTTGGTCCGTTGTTCGGTAATATTCTCGGTGATCAGTTCCAGAAACTGAGGGAAGGGGATAGGTACTGGTATGAAACCAGTGACGGACCCCAGGCTTTCACAGCTGGTAAGTCTAAATGCCATACAGCAGTTATATATTCATTTCAATTTTTAAGGAAAAATGAACAAATGGTATAAACGAAGTATATTTGTGGTAAATCAAGAATATTTGATTTGATTTATTCACCGATTTAACCAATACAATGATTTGAGAAAGCTTCGTGGATTTCATGGTGAGGAGTTTCTCATATATATGCTTATCAACCAGTTAGGGCCATTCCGATTAAATCATTTGTAATAGGGCGTTGAACAGCCGAATGGGAATGCGCCCCACAAACAAATTGATGCAAGTCAAACATTATCAAATGTTGATAGTTCATTTTGTCAGAAAAACACGCTACTAAGCTTTGATTTGCCGCTTCGCGCCATAGAGGTGATAAATTTCAAGTATGTTAAATGAGTTTTGTCATACTGTTGTGATTGCTAAATATTTTTTGAAGAATCGAAACATTTTATTTGTTTTATTTTTTACTTAGTGTGAACAGTTAGTTGATAGCTTATAAAAATGCTGTATTTCTTGTGTAGGCCAACTAGGACAAATCCGGAAAGTTAAACTTGCTCGAATAATATGCAACGTGTACAGTTTTGACACAATCCAGACACGAGTGTTCCACCGGCCTAGTGCTTCGTAAGTGTATACAATTTTCTTTCTATACATTTCTGCGTTACGTTCATATGGACTGATTTGAATTCTTGATAGATGCACATATGAACTAATAAAATGGCATCGTCTTTTTTTAGCCGTAAAACTGTGTATGCGTATGTAAATAAATTTGGAACTCGGTTTGCAGTTCGATATTCGTCATACCAAGGGGCGAGTCAATGTTTGTACAACCGTTCGGATAAAAGTTAATATATCCCTTAATAATGTGTTTATTTCGTTACATGACACGCACATGATGGCAATGTCATAATTTAGTATATAAAATCATTTGTTTGCGGCTAATAGCACCAATGTTAACACAAATAATGTTTGTTTGCACAACCCGAAATATTCTAACAGTTTGCGTCTAACAGCACCAATGTTAACACAAATAAAATTTGTTTGCACAACCGGAAATATTCTCACCCAACGTTAACCCTGTTACATGATATCTTTTAGTTATTTGATTGTTTCTCAACAAATCGTACTCATGGGTATTTTACTCACATGACGGCTTTGTGTTTCCGGTGTATGTTGCGCAATCTCAATTTTCAAAAGTCGTTAAATTTCGCTTTCTTGTAAGGCGAGAATTCGTGAAACGCCGCTTTTTTTTTTCCAATAGCGTTTTGATCAGTAGCAGAGAATATTCCCCCTTTTTCTCACACCGGCATATGTAAGCATATGTAAGTGAAATTCCATTGAGTACGATTTGTTAAACAAACAGAAACAATAAAATAAATAAATAATATTACAGCTTTAATGTTAAATATTCTGTTGAAATTTAAGCTGATAACGCTACCCAAAAGAGTCATGATTCGGGTTTGTTGATGAGGTGCATGGTGTTTGACGCAAATAAATGATTATATCTACTAAAACATACCATTCCGATTGTATTGGTTATTTAAATATATAAAACACATTAATAAGGAGATGTTGACGTTTGTCTGCACGACTGGCCCCTCTGAATAGCGCACCGAGTGCTAACTTCATTCACCCTTTTTATGAACATAAACTACCAGGCAAAAGAAAGGTTTCACCGTATTTTTTGTCATAAAAAAAGTAAAAGCGCGGTTCCGGGTTAGATTCTAAGCAGGACTTAGTGTATGACTGCATCGTTTCCTCTACCAGAACGCATCGTCACGAACGCAGCAATTGGAA
>JAVFBZ010207279.1:0-13362 GCA_032466195.1 Katharina tunicata
TGAACTCGCGGACTCAGAGGTGAGGGGGATCTGTGGATCTCGAGCGTACACTCTAGAAGTGTGCGCTCTTGACCACTTCGACACGGAGGCCCCTTTTATAGACCGGTAAGTACAAATTTCAGTATATTAGACAGCTATTAGATTTGTTTGGTTGATTTTTTTACGCCGTACTCAAGGTTTTTGCACTTATATGACGGTGGGCCAGCCCAATCGGTGGAGGAAACCACTGTAAGCGATGCTGGCAACATGCAAGATAGGACAAAACGTTTACATCACATTAACAAAACAGGACACCACAACAAATCTGCATCCTGTGCCCCTTAGCTCAGACAGCAACAGGGCACAGGAGGCTCCCACCTAACCACCCGCAACAGCTATTAAAAGTAGAAAGATCAAGAATATAACAAAAATGTTGCAAATGAATTATTTGATAATTATTTTTACTTTTATAATGTTCAATGCTTATATATTGTTTACATGTTCTTCGTGTACTTTAATATTTCTCTTTTGGTGAATTGAAAAAAAAAAAAAAAAAAAAAAATTTTTTAAAGGCACTGTACATTTTGCTTTAATAACATTTTAGTTGTAAAATAAAGAGCCTATTATATATACCCTGCTCCTATGGAGAACAAGTTTTGCAAGGCCAAAAAAGTGCAAAGTACACTTTAAACAATGAACCCATTTCATTTCCTGGTTGTGGATACCCTGCCAACTGACAACAAAAGGACCCTGTTCTGTCTCTGTTTGTTAGCCATGCTGTAGTCTCTAGTCTGTATGGCAGACAGTAAAAGTAGGTCAGTAACAACAAGCCGTCTTATTTATCTAACAAACTCATTTCTAAACAATCAAACACTCAGGTATGAAAAGTTTCTTATATCTTCTTCAAAATATTTGAAATTCTTCCTAGCAAATCTTACTCGGACATTTGTGCACAGTTTTGCTTTCTCAACAACACAATGGCTACAAAACTTGAAAAGGACCAATGGTGTAAAAACAGCGTTGCAACGTTGTATGTTTGATCGATTCGGTTTTATACTCTACTTAGGGTCATTACACTCAAAGGACATGGTGCCAGCTCAATGGGTGAAGAAAACCACTCTGGTCGTCACCGAGAAGAAGCAAAGACAGAATTGGACATTTAAAGAGCACAAAATAGTACACCTCTATAAATGTCATTCTCGTTAAATCTGAGCTACCCGTCTTTTCGTTCAAAAACAATCCAATCAGCAGCTAAACAAGATATTGTATGTATGAAAAAAAAAATTGAAATAAAAAATAAAATGGCCCATTTTTTCTTAAAAAAATAGATTTCATATACACATGAATGATTCTCAGATGTCAAATAACAATTTAATGATGTTTCAATGACTTTCCACAACATTTCACTTATTGAAAGACATGATTGTATTGTGGCTGTTACCTTGACAACAGAGAGTTTGAAGGGAAGTAAATTATTTTAGATTAATGCCTGCATTACTATGGAAATGACATTGAGAATGGGAGCTTGACGCTCATTCATCTCTAATCGGTGTTAATAACAGCATATGACATGTCCTGCAGTTACGAAATTGAAACTGTTTATCAACCCATTGCCTAGTTCAAGCCTCTTCCAAGAAACAACGAAAAATTGGTTAACTGTATTGTTTTGATTGAAACCCTAAACTCACAAAATTGAAAACCTTTCCTTCAACAGATTTTTTTATCCTTTAAAAAGGGCAAACAGACTATTTTTGGCCCAAATTAAATATTTTATTCAACCTACATGTACAGGTAGAGGCCACTTCTATCAAACTCTGAAATACTTTTCAAGTAATGGAGTTTTTTTCAATTCAGGGGAAAAGATAAGAAATTTCAAACCTGGACCCAATGCATTGGTTATTTTTTCCACTCTGCTGATTATGTAATGTTCAATAAACAGAGATCAAGTCAAAGATAGATAACCTCCATTTTTTTCTAGTACTCATGATTTCAATTGTGCAATTGAACTTAGAAATCTGCCAAAAAACAGTTACCTGTGGTTCCGAACAACTCCAAATCACTTCAACTGGTTCAAGCTCTGATCAAGACTTCTGATACAAGATAGGTGAGGGTTGATTCAAGTGTTAAAATCCACACCATATAAGCAGTAATTCCATGTCATTCCTATCCAGAATGCTTAGCTGTGACTGCAGTGTTATAACAATAGTCTGTAGCCCTGTATATTCTCAATCTCATAGCACAGCCCCCAAGGCACACATTCTAACCTGTCACATGACTCTCTTAACAGGGCCATAACAGTCACTTATAACATGGCCAGAATCCACATTGGCATTTCTGAATTTCAACAACAGTGTTAACCTCTCCACCCCTCAATTGACAAACAATGGAATATGCCCCCTGGCTATTTCACTGTTGGATCGGACTATATAATTTTGTCAAACGGGGAGCATACCTCACGTTACCTGGACATAACATGAGATGTAATTTTCTGTATCAAACAAATAAAAATAAACAATGGTCAACCTCTCCACCCATCAAACAACAAACAATTGAACATGCTCCAGGGCTAGTTCACTATCGTATCTAACCATTATATTAAGGCATAAAAGGGGTTCATATAGCATAGCCTTTGTCAATATAAAACAATTAATGACAGGCAGAAAGAACCTTTGAACCACTTGATGTCACTTGCAAAGTTATCCACTGAATAAAACAAACAAATATTGCCTAGTTTCAATCTCTCCAACATTCAATTTACACACAATCTGACATTCTCTGAAACTATTTCATAATTTTATAGACGAAACGCTCTATTAAGTCATAAAGACAGTATACCAGTATATCATATTGATTGATTGGTTGGTGTTTTACGCCACGTTCGCCGGTGTTTCAGCTACGGTGGGGCAAGAACATTTTAATACAAAAATTGTTTCCCTCATATGCCATCTGCTGTTTAATCCTGATTTTTACATATTTTTTTTCTAGATATGTAGTTTCGAAATAAATATCATTATCATTATTATTATTATTTATTATTTAATACACTAGATTTAAAGATTGATCTGTTACAATGTCAAATTTCCAAGGTCATCAAAAATAGAAATATAGGGAACTGAAAGGACAGACATACATGTAAGTGATAACAAATTTAAATAGGCGTTGCAAAAAAGTTTCAGATTTAAAGATTGTAAATATGTTCAAGTTGTAAAAAGTATAGCTATGTAAGCTATAAATTAATCTTTAAAAATATTAAAATCACAATTTTGAATTTGATTTTATTAAAAATTATATATTGTGATACACACGGACCCTTGTATAACACATTGATCACATACAATTGGATGTAAGGTCAGAGAAACACAGAGAGAGAACTGTAAAAATAATAAATTACTGCCACTGCAAAACTATTTTAAACCAGGTTAAGTATTTTCTTTCTTATTATGACAATGGCTTGGTTGACATGGATACAAAAATTAATTACAAGCTTTAATTAAACCTTGATGAGTCAGTTTTATTTGATGTTAAATAAAAAAGAGACCTCTTTGAAGAACTTTTTAGTTTACTAAATTTATTTTCTCTGCAATGCAATTCTATAAAGGTTTAACATGTTCAACAATGTCCTTTATGTCCAAAATATTTAAATTTCAGGAATAGAAAAATACTACTTTTGAAAAAAGAATTTTAACAACTTTAACAAATAACACTTTCATAAGGCGTTAAAAAAAAAAGCCACAACCTAAAAAAATTGTTTAAAATTTGCTGTAGATCTGCACCTTGGAACATTCAACAAAATTTGTATACTGTTTTCTTCTAATCAAGAAGATTACACCTCCCACACACATTAGCATCAATGGGCCCATAGGAATTTTACTCCTTGTTTGTAAGACCAAAGAAGCCTCCATGATTAAAGACTTCTACTCTACATACTCTGTCGGAAAATTGATGACTTTTTAAGACACACAAAAAGATTAGAGGCTATTTTAGGAGAGCTTTGCTCTTCAATTTAATGTAAGCTGGCTTTTGATGTCATGAAAAAAAAAAAAGCTGTGGGAAAATTGTTCTGCTGATTTCTGAGTCTAAAGTACAAAGTAAAATGGTCGTTCTGTTAAAAATGATAAGTTCTTAGCTAAAGTTTCTGGGAAAAGAGCTTTAGTTAGTGTATAAAACACATAAAGCATACTTATTTGATACGTGTTTGTTTTACATACAGGTGTAATACTCCACAGAATTTCACTTAATTGATTGATTGATTGATTGTTGTTTTACACAGTGCTCAAGGGTATGTCACTTATATGATGGTGGTGTACAATGTATACCAACACTGAACAGAAGACAGCGACTATAACCCAACCAAGATATGTGAAGTTATTATCGCGAAGTGTTATCGCTATTAGAAAGATAATGTTCCTCCAGTGCTAAGACATCTTCTCAAGACAAGGCGAGGCCCAACGTAAAACTCTATTAGAACTTTGTGGCGACATAAGAATTGCCTAGGGAAGTTGGTGCTAAGTATGACATCGTCGTTATTCAAAGGCAGCACCTTTATTGCACCAGATGTAATGAAGTTAAGGGTTCAAGCAAGCATTTAAACTTGAGGTATATATTTTAAGGAAATTAATTCTCTGATGGCTACTGGTATACCCCAAATATGTTTTTCCAAAATTTTCCACAAAAAAAACTACCACACAAAGTCAAATTCCTAAATCTAAATCTAAATGGCCCTTGAATAAGCAATTAAAAATCTATCTATCAAACAAATAAATAAATATAATTCAAAAACTTGTACTTACATGTATAAGAGAAAATAAGAAAATCTATATCTTAGTTTGGACATCAATTCGCATTCAGTTTTGACTTGCAGGAAAGAGTTAACACCTCCATGGCCAATAATTCATGACAAAATTAATCCCTATTACAGCAGTGAAATGTAATTCACAAAAAAAGTATATTTTCCTTTCAAACCCTCCTTAAAACTGTTAGAGGGCCATTCAAACATTAACCTCATTTAAACCAGCTGAACAGAATTAGTGATGACTGACATGTGTTTTATATATTTGACACTTAGGGGGGAGATTTACTAAAAGTATTCTCTAAATCATTAACAAAACCAAACAATTTTTTACCAAAATAAACCTATTGAAGCATACTCTTTCTAAGATACTTATTTTAATTGAAGGTACATATATGTTTCCTAATTAAAGATAGATTTTTGACACTTGTTTCAGATAATTTCTTCCAAATAAAAAAAAACATCAAGGAATTTATGGTAGGCACTGAAATTGAGGGTATATAGCCTGGGAATGAGAATCAACAGGTTGTCTCACCAACTCCTTAAAATGTCAAGAAATTCAAAACTTAACTATCAACAAACACACATTTGTTTTTGTTACATAAATTTTTTTTAAAAACAATAGTAAAATCCAAGAAGTGAAGTAAGATTAGAGTGGTTCATAAAATTAAATGTTTTTTAAAAAATTGTTCATTGGTGCCGGTTTAATGTTATACTCAAGAGAATTTCACATATACGAAGACTTTGCGTTGCTGGTGGATGGTGGAAAACCGAGAAGAAACCTCGTAAAAACCACCCTTTGAAATAAATATACATTTCTACACTTTTCCAGAACGATCAAAGAAATCAGCTTTGATATTAAAGTTTGTTATGTGTGTATTTCAAATGGGCTTCCTGATGCCCCTTAGTTTAGAGAGCACCAAAGCACGGGAAGTTTACACCCATCCACCCACCCACCCACACACGCAGACTACATGTACTAACGCAATCTCTAATCCGCTACAAGAGAGACTTTGCATTAATGAGCATTCCATCATTTTACTAGCTAAATTGTCCTATAAAATAAAGGTGTACTAAAACTGAAAAACGTGATGATTGAAAATAACATTAAAATCCAAAATAAAAATATAATTTACAACAACAACAGTCTCGCCAAATATTTAGGTTTGTTGACATGGAATTTAGCACCCAAGCACAGATTTACGCCCACCCACCCATCATACTACTGTACATCTCGTATCCGCTACAAGAGAGACTTAATGGGCATTCCATCATTTTACTAGCTAATAAATTCAGTGTCCTAAAAATAATGGTGTACCAAAACTGAAAAACATGATGATGAAAAATAACATAAAATAAAAAATAAAAATTTCAACAACAACTGTCTCGGCAAAATATTTATGTTTGTTGACATGGAATTTAGCGCCATATTTCTTTGACATGTTAGCAAAATAACCAAGTGGAAGATACACATGTCAACATACTGTACCATGCACCTAAAATGATACAACAAATTCTGGACGTGAAAAAACTTAAATTTTCACTTACTTTTCCCCTGGGTCGTCCCCAGAGCCAGTGTGTATTTGTTCAGCTGTTTCCTTGGCAACGAACTGGACAACATATGGTGGATGACAAGTTGTGTGGTGAACTCGGCAGTGATATAGACGTCTCCAAATTCACTCTGAAACAATTTAAAATAAATCTTTAATTCTTTTCGGCAGTGATATAGACATCTCCAAATTCACTCTGAAACAATTTAAAATAAATCTTTAATTCTTTTTATTGATTTTCAATGCTATACTTGTGGGTTTGTTTGTTCTATTGGGGCTTATTTCACTTATATGACGGCGTGCCAGCCCAATCGGTGAAGGAAACCACCGTTAACAACGCTGACAACATACAAGACAGGACAAAACATTAACAAATCAGCATCCTGTGCCCTGGTGCTCTCTGAGCTCATCTAAGGCTCCCACCCAACCACCCATCAAATTCAATTGGGACAGAAATAAATACAAAAATTTAGTGAATGGTAAAATAAAAAATACTTAACTGGTATAAGGCTTGTACGAGCCAGGGGAAATCCTGCCGTAATTTATCTTTAAAGTAAACTCAAAGAGGGCTGGCCATATTTGCTCATTGACACCATTTCAATAGATTGTCTGACTTGAATATGCTCAAACTTTAAAAAACCTCGGCCCAGAAGCAAAAGTTTGTTTGTTTGTTTGTTTGATTGGTGTTTAACGTCGTACTTAAAGGTACCGGTATTTCATTTATGTGACGACAGATTCTCCACTTCTTATTCTACTCTACTCAATGCGGCGGAAAACCGGGAGGAAACCTCGTAAAAACCGCCCCAGCAATTGTCGAATTTGTCGAGCATTTAGGGTAGGTACCCAAAAGTTGGGCTTCTCAACAAATTCTGATTGCCTTTTTGTTAAAGAGTTTTTAATTTTGTTACTAAATAAAAGCACTTAAAAATGTTGAAATAAAAATACTTAACTGGTACAAGACTTGTATGAGCCATGAGAAATCCTGTCCTAATTTGTCTTTAAAGTAAACTCAAAGAGATCTAGCTATATTTGCTCATTGACACCATTTCAATAGTTTGCATCCAACTTGCACATGCTCAAACTTTAAATAACTTTGAGGATAGCCCAGAAGCAAAAGTAACTGCTCATTCGCTAACTTGTATGATCCTCATCAAAGAGAGTGTTAGCAAATTTATTTTTGTGTTCTGCAGGGGAAGTTATTTCTTTTGCAAGTCAGTGACAGAGCATTGATTGATTGTGTGTTGTACGCCGTACTAAAGGTTTTTTCACTTATATGATGGCGTGCCTGCCAAATGGGAACCCACTTGAACCACCATAAGCAATGAAGGCTACAAAGAATACATTTACAGGACCAAAAACAGGCCACCACAAGAAATCGGCTTCCTGATGCCCCTTAGCATAAAAGGCACGAGGGCATAGGAGGCTCCCAAACCCAATCACCCCTGTAAAGAGGAAGTCAACTCAACCTTAACATTATTTGGGTCAGAATGTATTAATCTTAGTTATAAATTAAATTCGGGCCGTACTTTGTTTACTTAATGTTGTTGAGCAAATATGGACCTTGCCTCTACTATTCTCTACTCGTTTTAACAAATTTATTTTAAAATATAAATGACTGAAATATTGCCTACGAAAACACAGAAAAGAGGTCGGGTTAAAAAGAAACAAGTTAATAAGTCATGAGAAGGTCAGTTTGTTGGGGTTTCGTTCTTATGTATTTGATAAAAGCCACGGTATACGGAAGTAAAAAGGTGTACTTCTATGATCGGCTCGGTATCCTAACAACTGTATTTGTAGGTGAACTATTTTAAATCAATATAATATTCCACTGTTTCACTATTTAAGTTATCTGTACAGCTTCAAATGTTGGAATTTGATAGGTGTGAAGAAAAAAGAAAAAGATTTTGTTTGTTTGTTTGATTCGTTTTTAACGTCGTACTCAAGACTATTTCACCTATAAGACGACTTATTGTTAATTTGCTTTGCCCGTGTAGAAAACCTGGGAGAAACCTCGTAAAAAACACCCTGTTACATGTAACTCCGTAACCACCGGAAAACTTCCCTTATATACATGTACTTAAGGACCACAGGTGATATCGAATCTATTCTCAGTACAGTGAAGAGGACTCGAAAGTCTAATGCTCAACTAAGGAGCCAAAAAATAAAAATAAATTGCATCTACAGATGTACTGGTAGAATACACCTTTCCCATGAAGTTCAATTTTATTTTGCATTTAATGAAAAATTCATCTGTCAAAGAGAACGACCAACTGAATGGACAGATGGACGATTTTACATTAAATGAAAAAATGTAACTATTCAAAGAGACCAACCAACTGAATGGACAGACGGACAGACATGCTGGGTCCTATATACCCCTTACAATATGACCTTAGAGAGAACGGTGTTATAAAGATAAAACTTACATAAAAACATAAAGACAAGACTTACCACAGGCCATATTCTGCCATCATACACCTTCACAACCACTCCATTGTGAAGCTGGACGCCAAACCTGACAGAAACAACAACAACAAAAAACACAGTAAGTCGGTTGATCAGCCAATGAAATATTTTTTTGTGTCGTTAAAGCCGTGTTCACACGATGCGACTTGTAGCGGCTTTAGACAGTGACCATTAACAGTATTTTCATTATTTTGGGAGAACACTCTCTGACTGTCTAGGCGCTCGTCATTTATTACTGGCGATTCTTTGGTTGAATTTGATGGTCGTGGGTTCGATTCCCACAAGGGTCTCCTCCTTCAAAAATTTTCTGAACTATAATCTGTTCAGTATCAGAAAACTTAAAATACTGTGATCAGCCATTGTTAAGTCAGTCGTATCATAATTTTAGGTATAATGGCTGGGTAATTTGTTGTCTTTCTTTTGAAGTTAAAAATACAGGTAACTTTAAGGTAAGTTCTGATTAATAAAGCATATATGTACAGGTATATTCCATAAACAAATCAGAGAGTGCCTTTGAAAATGACCCAGTATTTTGTCATCATGTTTTCTAATTGTAAAAGCAAGAAATGCACATTTAGTGTCCATTGATAAATAATAGTTTTTTTATATAGAAGGTGGAAGTACTGATAAAAACGAGACACCATGACAACCACCACGTTCTATAAACAATTTCACAATTTATATCTGGGCTGAAAAGCACAGTGACTCAACACTGACCTTCTTTTTTTTCTCAATAGACGTTAAACTTGTGAATGAATTTGTCAGATATTTACTATGTCAAATATATTATGTTCATCTGTCCAATAATAATGAAAGAAATAGTCACTAGCAAATCCAGAAGAAACCTTGTAAAAACCACCCTGTGAACTACGCAGCCACCGGAAGGATTTAGGGTATTTTAATATTCAATTATTTTTTTTTTTAGCCACTTTATATCTTTGGAATGGGGCCCAGGAGAATTTCATGTAACATTTGTCCATAGGAATTCTTGAGATATTTACATGAAATAAACTGCTATCAAATTCCTGCATAAGTTAATCAGGTGTCAATCATACTGTGGTAGATTTTCTGATTTATTAATATTATAAGTACTTTTTATTTGTATTGTCTTTTACACAATTTTTAAAGTTATTTCATTCTATGCACGTCTATGTTATCAATGGTGCACATCAATGGTCCAACAATATCAAAATACAAATGGCATTACTTTCTTTTCTTTGTTAATATTCTCTCATTTAATTATACTTAGCACATTAAATTCACGACTGGACTTGATGTGCTGTTGGAGTTGTTTGAGTGGCCATTAGAGAACATTGGTAAAGAATACCCCCACCTTTATTACCTCTAAATGCACAAAATAATACTTTTTTGCAGAAACACCTGTATAAATTTGACTTCCAAACTAATTGCCTTTAATTGAATACACAGTGACCACCATCTATAACAAAATGATATTCATATCACTAAGTTCAGATACATCCAATTTTTTCAGCAGATATAACTTTCACAGGTTTTCGCATTGAAATTGGTTTAAATTGTCTAAAAAATGTTGAAACATTAATGGCAAGATAGCTCGTTTTTACTTTACAAATAACAATTAATCCTCAACAAATTTGACCTAAATTATGTACAATTAGATGAAGATTATCTCGCTTATCCCGAAGTAAGTGTGCTTTAAACATATGAACTCATAGATTAAATAAAATCCTGTCACTAAAAGAAATTTTGAAAAGGACGTAAGGACAAACGTAGTCTCAATGTTTGACAGAAATCAAAGACCCAAATATTTATTTGCAAGTGATAATGGTTTTCATGATTGGTGTTGAACGCCATGCTTAAGGGCATTTCACTTATATGACAGCAGTGGACTCTACAATAGTAGGCAGTGACACCTGAAAAGCTATATTGTATAAACTTAAATCGCTTCACTGGTAATTTTTTTTTACATATTTCAACAGTGCCACAGGTAGATTTAAAACTACCTTGAATCATTGCTCTTAGCCAGAGGTCTATGAAGAAATC
This sequence comes from Katharina tunicata, assembly GCA_032466195.1. Lineage (NCBI taxonomy): Eukaryota > Metazoa > Mollusca > Polyplacophora > Chitonida > Mopaliidae > Katharina > Katharina tunicata. Next base: position 10,807 of record JAVFBZ010207279.1, read on the forward strand.
AATAAGTATGAAGAGGTATGAAGAAAACAATAAGAAGATCTTACTTCTTTTTGTAATTTTGTCAATCTGAAATTGCTCCAAAGATCTGCAGTCTCGAAAAAGAAAAAAATTACCCAGTACCGGTAATACAATTTTCACCTGAGATTTTCAAGAGTGTAAAAGCACATTAATCGACAACTGAGTGACCTACTTATAATTAGACCTCTTTGACCCCGGGGCACTTAACTTATTGACCTGGGTGTTCAATATTACCCAGCCACAGAATTATTTAAACAAATGGCGTCTTGTTATTGATTGGCTGAACCAAACGCCTCCCAGATTTCTCCAACTTCCTGTTTAAATCTTTCAGCAAGTTTGCCAAATTTAAACAACATGTGTGCCAGGTTAAATTGCATTGCTGGGCATTCCTAACTAGACATGCTTTCTAAACTTGACTTTGTTTGCATACCTTTGGAATTTGCATTACATGTAATTTTCAAGGTGAAATTCTTTATTTGAATTAAAACCATTAAAATTATTGGCAAAATAATAATAACTGATGGTAAATAAAAATTTGAAATGCTACAAGTAAATGTATGTAGAAAACAAATTAATTTATTCACATATTGATAAAATATAGAAATCTTTTTATACTCCCTAATTTAAGCCAATCCCTATTTCAGCTTTTACATTGGATATGAAAATATTGTTAAAACCAATATCTAGAGCAAACCAAAAGTCTACTTGAATACAATAGGTTAAATAATTTTAGACAATAAATCTATCAGAAAGATAAAAATATACTAGAACTAAAACTATTAATAAAGTGCTGAATATAAACTCTTTTAATACTATTTCCTGCTCCCTGATGCCCCTTAGCCTAGAGAGTATCACTACACAGGAACCCCCTGTCTGCCCAACCCACTATCTACACTAACTTTAATTTTACAGATCTCAGAGGAGAAATAAAATAATTACTATAAATTATTGTATTTTTTTGGACATTCTAAGGGCAAATCACAGAGCTGCTCTTTATAGATCTCAGAAGAGAAAACATTTACTGGACACAACTTATTGTAATTTTTTTGACATTCAAAGGGCAAATCACAGAGCTGCTCTTTACAGATCTTAGAAGAGAAATAAAACATTTACTGGACACAACTTATTGTAGTTTTGTTTGACATTCGAAGGGCAAATCACAGTGCAGCTAACTCTCATGTTCAGGTAAATCTCGTTCAGGTAAATCTCATGTTCAGGTAAATCTCATGTTCAGGTAAATATGAATTCCACTGACAGGCCTTGGAAAATAAAAGTTAATGAGACAACACTAAAAGACCTGTAATGTAAATGCAGATTTTCTTCAAGATAAATAGATTTTTTAAATACCATTAAATTGCAAAATGTTCAAAACTCATTTTTCGAGGATAAATATTTAAGCCTTGATTGGTAAGTAAATGAAATTGACACTAACTAAAGATGGTCTTGAATTATCATCTGATATATCTATTGCGGGCCAAATGACAAATTATTATCACAAATTAATCATTTAATTTATCATCACAAATTAGAAATTACAATTTTTTATTATTTATCACAAATAATTTGTCTTGGTGTATATTATGGCTTACATGTACATTTGGGGGGAAAAACTGACTTACTAATAAATGACTTGAATTATAATCAAATCTTATATTAGCATATTTAAAGTTGGAAAAATGACCCAAACAAACCTGTGTATTTTGCTCCCTGGTATTTTTGTTAACTACATTTTTTACCATAAAAAATAAATCTGAATACATAATCTATTTATTGAAGATTAAAGTTATTAAGTTAAAAGGCCATTTCCTTCGAACACAAATATTCAGTGGTAAACAATTCATTTCAATTTAAGTAGTAAATAAAATAGGGTAAAACATGAAACGAAAATAAATTCACATATATAAAGCAAAACAAAGAAATCAGTAAAGAGAATAAAAAATTGTAATATCTTACACTCCAAATATCATGTTGAGATGATGCAGCCAATTAATGGGTAAATCCTGTGAAGCAATTCAACATTCATTCATCTAAAAACTTCATTCATGTAAGCAAACTTTGGGTAAATATGGATTCAGTTTTGAAAATAAGCCCAATATCTTATTTCGAGGCCAATGAAATCCCTAATAAGCCATATTTGACGAGGGCTCCATTCTCAAAACTCCATGTTAAATTCCTGGAAATCTCTACACATCTTGTTATTGTTCTTTGTGATCTTCATTTCAAGATATTCAGCCGTACAGGTTTAAAAGAGATTACATCCATGATAATCAATTGGTGTTTAACGGCGTGCTCGAGGGTATGGCACTTTTAAAACGGTGGTGTATTCCAAGAGTAGGTTACTTTGGAAATATAATGTTCCTCCAGTGCTAAGTATAACAGCGTGAATGTAAGCTAGAAATATACATGTACTGCCCTAAACCAGGCGGCGAAATTTCATCTAACAGCCGATCACTAGTACAAGTTTTGTAAACAACATATCTGCAGTTTAAAAAAATTAATCCTTCAGAAAAATGTAGACCTTATTTGTTAACCATCGGA
>JAVFBZ010207301.1:0-13361 GCA_032466195.1 Katharina tunicata
CTTTGACTGCTGAGTCCCCTTCACTGTACATGGAATAGGTACGAAATCACCCTGTCAACCTTTAATAGATATGTAAGGAAAGCTTTCGTGAGGCTGCTGAGATTGCGGGGCGTTTTTTACGACCTGTCTCATTTAATTTTTTCTTTGTTATGCATCAGCAGTGAAAAGGTGTTTATTTAAGACTATTAACCGTTATAATAATTCTCATGTGTCTGAATTATTTTGTCTTCCCTTGAGCTTACTAATGAATGTTCTGGTTGTTGCAGAAAGAAGAAACGGTTGAGGAGGAAGGAGATATTTGGATGCCCCGAGTCACTAATGTGGGAGAGTATGTTATTTCACTCTTCAAATGCTCATTTCTTTTTAAACATGTTCAAGTACTTTTGCTATCAATTCTTCAATTTTTCTTCTAAATTTAGTTGTGTTTTTTTAATAATGTTCACTTGTTTGTTTTAAATATCCTAGCGTTATTCATGCACCTTTCTAATATTGCATGTACAAGTATTTAAAACTAAACCCAAGTATTTAAAATATTAATTCTATAGTTTGTATCAAAGAACTAACTTAATTTTATATTAACTTTCCTGGTTATTTTTAATAAACAACTTAAAACTTTTTTTTATTAAAATTGAACCAATTCCATTACATTTTGAACAAATATGACTTCATGTAACAGGCATGTAACAGGTGTCCAAATCTTCTAATTGCATCCTGGCATGAAAAAAGCTGCGGTTATGATTGAAAAAAACACAAATGTATTAGAATAACATAAAATATTATGGATAACAACTTCCGGTATGTTTCCGGAGCAAAGTTTCGGCCTAGATGCTAATATACCAGAAAGTGGTTATCTGTAATATTTTATATTATTGTTAGCGTCAAGACTTCTATATGCCTCTGAAAGAAGACAAATGTATTCCTACTCTTCATACAAAAAATATTTGCCATGAAAAATAGTACTGTACAAACTAGGGAGGCATTGTGATTCGGACTTATCACAAGGAATACTTTCAACAGATCGACCACCGGACAACAAACAGAAGGTTTATAGTAGGTTTGAAATCATAGACCACTAATTTGTTTTAGGGAGTATTTTATGGAAAATCTTGGTGAGGGCTTATTTCAAAGACGGCCTTCTCACTTTATGTAAGTAATTCATGCCTTCCTACTTGTTCACCAAGCCTAGAAAGTGAACTGACCAATGTCCCCATCCCTCCACTCCATTCCATTGTCCTGTGTGGCCCTTTCAAGCAGGTTGTAAGTTGTTTATTTGAAGATGACCCTTTGCCATTACCCCATCCAAAAGTGTGGTGTGTTGAGTGTACTTGTAGTTGTTGTTGTTGCATTTCAGTTTGTTTGTTTTTTGCTTGAAATTCAAAACTGGGATTAAATAACTATGTGTAGAGTGTTGTTGGGCATAGTGACAGGTTTTTGTCTCTCTTTGTAGTACATGTAATTAGAATGTTAGGCATTTAATCTTTTGGAGGGAAAATCTTAGATTAAATATAAGCTTAGTGAGGTTTGCCATCATGAGGCAACAAAGTGGAGACATTCTGCTTAAAACAGTTTTATGTGAAGGCATATTTCTCCAAATTATGTCTTGGGTAATTGCTTCTTTAACAGAAAGGGATAAAATCTTCATTAAAAAGAGCTTGGGAAATCTCAAAATTTGTGAAAAGCCTGTAGTTCCTCTATCAAAATGAGCAGAACGGGGACACATTGGACTAGTGGTAGAAGCTATCTGTAACATCCAACTTAAGGTTGGTATTGTCTGTGGTCAGGGCCTGATCCAGGCTGATTTTGAGCTTGTTTAATGGGGTTGGGCGCAAAGAGTTTAGATGCCTAAAAAAAGTTATTAAAAATGTTTATTGACAAAGTTTTCAACAGTGATTCCGTAAGTGTGTTCAATAAAGACACACAAGTTTAAAATTTATAATAATGATTTTTATAACAAGTCCATATTATATGCATTGGTCCTCCCCTCTGGCCGAAGCTTTTTGCTTGGATTGGCCAAATGATCGGTGCCAACACTTTTTCTCTGGATCAGGCCCTTGTGGTTTTGGAGATAAATGTGACTCCTGGTGTCTGGTTGTAATTGTCACATTCATGGGTGCCGTTTATTGTTGTTTGTTGTTGTTTTTATAGGATATTGTTGATATGTTTAGAAATTAAATGCCCGGAAAAGACCACCCCAAGAACCCAAAAGCCCTCTCCCTTCCCCGTCTAAAAGGCATGGGAAGAATGGTCATAATCATGTTCAGATTCCTATTTCAGATTGTTGTACCGTAATCTGTTTGTTGTCATAAGTACTTGTAACAGAGTGTGTTTGTCTGATATTTGTTTGTGATGGTCTCATTGATAAGGGTTATGTGGATATAGGTGTATTTGATAATGTCATTATTTAAATGTGGCTTTCCAAAGTGTTTCAGTCATGTCAGTAATTGCTATATTAATGGTCGCTCAGAAAGCATTTTTTATTATTTAGGAGCTATTTCAAATTTTTGTTTCTCTAAAATCTAAATATAGATGAATTAATTGCCTTTATATTAATAACTAATTTTTACTGTCCATGACAATGGAAGTGTGTAGTCCTATTACTGATACAGCTTTGTAACAAATTAGGAAAATACATACACCTCACATTCCTTCAACTCATCAAAAGCTATATCTCAACCTGGCAGAATTGCACTACTGAGCCATTGTTTAAGCAACTTCATTTTCTCACTTTGCCCCTACCTCTATCAGCTAATGTTTGCCAACTCTCTATTTGGATGTATAAGTTTTATTCTGCTGAAGCAGTGGTTGCTGATAGCTTGCTGTGCAGTAGTGTTCTCAAAGCTGTTAAACTTTATGCATAGTTAGTCTTTGCTTTCTAAAAATGCTTAATGACTGAAATTTACCATATTTATTTATAAAAATTAAATAACTATTTTGACACTAAAATAATAGAAAATTAGTGGGAAACAATCTAAACAATCAAACAATCAAACAGGCAAACATTTTCTAAAATCTTTAGTTCTTGTTCCATTTGTGTAAAGAATACAAACCAAAGCTTAAATAAAGCTCTTTCTTTTCATAAGATCAGACTCTTCTTTGTTCAAACTCGTACTAAGAAAATAATAAATCTCATCATTTGATGCAGAATTGACCTCATTGGAGCAGGAATATGTTCTTGCAATATGTCAAACTGGAAATGCCATCTGGCTAAGGGCAGTATGTTTCCAGACTATATTCATGCTGCCATACTTAGCACTGGAGAAACATTATCCGTCCTATAACAAAAATTCTAAAGTGACTACACATTTTATGGTTGTGTTTAAGAGTTGCTGTCTACTATTGGAGCAGTGTCATATAAGTGAAATACCTATGAGAACGGCGTTAAACACAAATAAAGTCAATCAAACTGGAAACTTACTACTATATATGTAACTTCAAAACTTTCATTTCAGATTTACTAATACTTATCTTACTAGTTTGATCTGCATATTCTGCTATTTTAGTCTTCTTCTAATTATATCTAATAACAGAATTTAATTTTAGATACTAATGGAATAGAATAAGCCTTTAGACAGTTTAATCTCTATTTTATGTGTAATTTAATAACACAACTCACATCAGTTTTTCTTTGTGTGTGTAAAATGGGTAAGAAATGAAAAAGGACAAATTACCAACTGATGCTTTTTGTGGGTAACATCTCCATTGATTAAGAACTTCTGCAGTATTTATTGATTTTATGGAATTTGTGGAACTTATCATGAAGCTTTTGGAAATTGAACCTGGCATGATAGGTTGAATGAAGGTGGTTAGTGTGTATTAGTGTACCTATATTAAATTAACTATATTAAACACTTCATAAGTATGTAGTATGTTTGTTGCAGGAGTCTCCAATCTGTCATTTTGAAGATGACTTCAGCATGCGATTTGACCAGTCCTTTCTTTTTGGCACTGTGTCTATATATGTGTGAAGAAAATAGTTTTTCAAATTTAAGACATAATTCTGTTGCCTGTGAAACCAGATGCATTCTTGTAGAAATCAGAACTGACTACTTACTTAGGCATCGTCACTAATTGGACAGTACAATGTATGTCATCAGACCCTGGCAAAAAATGCTCAATAACAAATAAATTAGAAACCAAGGGAGCCATAAAATTTAACTTCACTCAAATTAACTTAATTTCCAAACCTTTATTAATTATGTTACCTAGTTTTATATCTTAACATGCGTTAAAGGTTAAATCCTGAAATAATACTTTAATTGATTTTTGTCATACTTATTCAATTAGAATTTAATTTGTAATGATTAAAATTGAAATAATTCTACCCTATTAAATAAAAAATAAATTTGTTATATTTTTGGATTTCAGACGGACTTTGAATGAAGAAGCTGGGTGAGTATTTTGCCGACAATATAATGTTAAAAGCTTAGAGTGAATGTTTAAAACAGATTTAGGTTTCAATATGCAAAATTTTGACTTTCTTTGCAAATCCAATTCAATATAAACAAACATATTTGTTCCCACACATGGGCAAATGTTTATCTGCATTACCTGCCTTTGTTGATGGAATCTGAACATTTGTATGGCTAACTTGTGTAAATGTGGACTTACTTCATGATTATTATTTTTTTCAGCAAAATGATGGCAGAATTGTTTCCAAATTTAGAGAGAGACCTTGAAAACTTTATTAATTTTGCTGACAGACTGGATGGTTTGTGAGTACATACATGTGTTTTGAACATCGCAAAAAAGCTTATGTTTCTTTTAGATAACATCTTTTTTTTGTGATAAGCACATTTTTACTTTATCAGGGGATTTTCTAATGTAAATTTTATTCTTAAAAACGTATGGGCGTCCCAAAAAATTCTAGGCCTAAATTAATGTCAATAAAATTACTATAAAGTCATCTTTTTTACATAAAATATGTGACACAAATAATGAACTTGTGAAGGTCAAGTTGTGCTCCGAGCCCCTTCAATTTCTTGCCTCGTCTTGCTTGTTGGCAGCACCATTGAGGGTAGTTTCCTTCACTCAATCACTTATAGGGTTGGTATATGATTGTTGATTGTTTTTTTTTTTTTATTGGTTCCGATAATTTTGTAATAGAATTTGGGTTAGGAACCTGGAAAACCTGGCTCCCCTGTATATAACAATAGTTTTACCTAAGTTGTTCGAGTCATTGAGTAAAATGGTGTTTGTAAAGGTATATGTTCATTTCATGTTTTCACATGGGTAGTGTAAGTTCACCAAATCCTCTTACATGCTTTGTCTCCGAGGCTAAACGTTTTTTAAAAAGAATTTTATAAACATCTGTTAAATAACATGATTGCTCTATTTGTTTTATTTCCAGTCATTCGATGTACATGTTGGTACGGTTTGGTCAACATGTGTCTAACGCTCACGACAGTGGGTCCTTCCTTCTCACTACATATGCGAACTGTTTGATCAAGAGTAAGCGGATATTTGACAAGTTTGTGGTGAGTTTATACTTTCTCTTTCCCTGGTAAAAACTATAAATTAACCAGTAATAGTACCCTCCATATCTTGTGGGTAGTGCTGACATCATTCCTTAAATTTACATAATACAACTACACTATTAAAATACAACTGATCCACACAAAACACTAAAGTGAATAAAAAAGTTTCAACACTTACAAGTTTTTATATTTAGCCAAAATTAGGAGCCAGAATAGGTTTCCTGTTGTTTTTTAAGTTTTCTCTACTGCAATATTAATCAAAGACACTAAGAAGCATAACTCTTGTCCCTGACCTAAGTCAGTGAGGTTAATTACAAATTTAAGGCCTTGTAGTTTCCTATTTGCAAGTACCTGAAAGCCAGACAAGATCTGATGTAAATGTTTATATTGTTTTGCAGCAAATGCAAATCCAGGCCATAGAAGAGAGCAAAATATCCAAGAAGAGTAGATGTGGAATCATCAATTTTGTACATAATTTTGAGGTAGGAACTCAATGGGTTTCTTGTGAATTTGACACTCCTGTTAAAGAATTATTCTGACCACTATGGTTGGCAGGCAGCTATAAGATAATCAGTGTAGAACAGAACTTGACATGTGGAGTAAAACAAATATCAAAAACATTTAGTGATTTCAATATGTTCACAATTGTCATTGACAGATCCATGTCCTACGTTTAAGCAATGTATTTGATGGCCATTGCTCGTTTGTTATTTTGGAATAAATGCCCATTTTTTTTACAGTTATTTGCCAACCAAGCCGAGATTATATTCCGTGGTTCTAATAGACGAACTGATTTGGAGAAGGCCTACTCTAAGTTGGTTCGTACGATCTTTGACCAGATTGTGAGAGTGGCTAATGAACACCCCAAAACACCAAGAGAGGTTGCCATGCTAGGTAAGCCAGTTTAGTTTGAAAATTCCTTTCAGTTGACACCTAGAAGTTTGGGTAACACCCAAAAATTCCTAAATATGACCAAAGTCATTGTCATGCCTGCCTTTATCCCGTCTATATTATTATGTATATCGGTATGGTGATCATAGTGTTAGCCAGAGGGGTGTCTCGGTGTCTTTGAGACACCCTGGAATCCATTTGAGACACGCTATTTCAGTCAAATTTAACATGGGAGAGATAGGAAAAATGCCAAATAAGACACCCTGTTTCTTTGAAAATAGTGATTTGAGACACCCTGTTTTTGATTTCTGGCTAACACTATGATGTTGATTGATTGCTGTTTTTGGCCGTTCTTAAGGTTATTTCACTCATTTGATGGTGTGTCAGCCGAAAGGGTGAAGGAAACCATCCTAACCAACTTGGCAAAAAATGTGACAATACATTTACAGGACAACAAACAGGAAACAAATTGGCTTCCTGATCCCCCTTAGCTTGGAGGGCTCCAGGGTACTGGCGGCTCTCACCACTGTGTACGTTGAAGACTGGAGTGAGAATAGACACAGTTACATTATATTAATAGTTTGCCCGAAGCCTTTAAATCTTATATCACTATTTGGCAAAAATCTGCAATAAAAGAGAAAAAAACTACGAGACGACTGTAAAATTTTGATGACATATATTTAATATCTGTCGCTGTAGAAAAATATTATTTTACATCGAAAACTATGAATGCAGTGACCATTTTATTAAACATTGTAAATCTCTGTATTATTTGTGAAACATTATGATATGTTAAATCTATGTAAAGTTTGCTTCTGTTTTTATTTTACAGAAAACTTCCATCATATGCTTGGTAAGTTTGATTTAACTGATTCAACCAGTCCTCCAATCAAACTGTTTCTGAAAAGTTTTTTTATTGTTGTATTTCTGGGTGGGATTTTTGTTATCATATAGTCGATTACATTTATTTATTTAATTTTTAGATACAAATGCGTTCGGTTTAATTGCATCAATTCTAAGCAAATGTATGAAATTATATTTACAAGTTATTATGATGGCAAAAATTCTGTTGTTCATTTTTATTGCGATGAAAATAGTTTATTGGCTCAGTATTTCAGATTTTTTGATCTGTTAAACTACCCAGTTTGTAAAAAATGTAGGTTAAACATATTTTATAAAAGTTTCAGTTCATATTATTTCAAGAATAGTCACTGTTTTTTGGTGTATCATTTTGTCCTTTTTTGGTTAATTTCCAAAATTTAAATCTTGGTGTATACAACCATCATAAAGAGAAAAACAAGCTTTAAGTTAGAAAGCTTCAGATTACATATCCCCAAAATATTTCATAAAGATAATGATAATTGGAATTTTTGTGAGATCAAACCAAGACTTTAATTAATGAGCATTATACAATGAGTTGGGTAGTTTGATATTCCCTGTAGTCCTAAATTATTAATACATACAATTATATACAAAAATATACAGAATTCTATAGATAGCTGATTATTTTTAACTTATCATTGAATCTTTGAAATATGGTGATAAATTGAAAACATGTGGTCTGGATACTTGCCCAGTGCGTTACGGTTCTGTATTATTGACCTGATTGCAGGTGTATTGGCTCAGTTAAAAATATCCTGCCTGGACGGAGAGCGAAAAGAAGCCAAACAAATATACATGGATAATCTAAATGCTTATACCACAGCCTATCTGGGGAGACCATTGGAGAAATTACATGTGAGTATATCGGCTACAAATACAACTGAACTCAAACAGATAAGATATAAGCAAGTCTGTTTATATGAATTACACTTCGGTTTACCCATTAAATTGTCTTGCTTTTACCTTCTATGTTCAACTTCTAAATGACCATCAAAGAATTAAACTCAATGGTTCTGCCTAATATAAGTCCATGAATGGTTCCTCTTCATTAAAAGAAAATTGTCATGGAACCAGAAACTTTATTTTATAGGTCTATCAATATATTTTTCTGATAATCTGAAGGTAAAACTGAATAAAGGACTGACCAAGTTGTTGTGAAAATGCTGCATACTTGCAAGTATCTAATATATATCACCTGTCTTATCAGAGCAGGTACATGGTTTAAAAGTCAAATTATTTGTGATAATTTTCTTTCTATTTAGACGTTTTTTGAAGGCATACAAAGTCGTGTTGCATCAGGAGTCAAAGAAGAAGAAGTGGGTTACGCCCTTGCCTTTAATAAACAAGAGTTACGAAAAGTTATAAAAGAATACCCAGGAAAAGAGGTAGACCTACATGTAGTGACAGATTTATTTGTTTATTCAAATCCTAATATAAAATTTGTTTATTTTTCACTGGTATCACAATATAAAGTCAGTCTTTAGACTAATACTAAAGAAAGTTAATCAATTTGATACGAAACAATTGTCTTATGTCAAAACAAGTTATAATGTAACATTATGGGTATAATCCTTCAGTTTATAAATTGCTACATAATTTCTGTGCATTTGAAAATGTTGTACAGACTTATATTGTACTTTTGTAATTTGAGCAGTAATTTTTTTTTTTATTACCAGTAAATTTGTACAAATTGGTATTTTTTTTAACCATGTTATGGTATTGAACCCATCTTCTAAACATTCTTTTTTGTGTGGCTTCAGTCCAGTTCCAGTATTTACACAATATTTTGCACAATATTTAGCTCAAGTTTCGGCACTTTGTTACGAATCTTGTGAAAAACTTTTTATGTTAGTCTTTCTGTCTGTCTAGGTGAAGAAAGGTCTAGATAGCCTCTATAAAAAGATGGAAAAACATTTGTGTGAAGAAGAGAATCTGCTTCAGGTATGTCCTTCTTGCTAAAGAACTTGACAGTGAGTGCTACTGGTTGCATTATATGACCTATCCTAATTCTTCAACCATTTCACCCCCTCTGAGTGTGTTTAGTCGAATAGGTAACATGAAAGTAGACCACAAGCAAATTTGGGAAAGAGCGTAATCAAATTATAAATAATTAATTTATTATTACAGCCTACTGTATAACTTATTAATTAGTCTCTGTGCCTGAGATTTAACAAGTTAGACTGACTGAAAGTCTCGGGGATGAAAAGGTTGAAGAATTAGGGTAATATTGATAGCACCTGTGGCCTTCAGCATTGGCTCTAATCCTACCAAAATAAATAAAGAATTAAATCGTCATTAAGATGGAAATCAGAAATTCTTGGGAAAGACGAGGTTTACATGTTTACCAACAAGACCATGGCCGTAGCAAATAAACCAGATTCAAAAGCCTAATAATTGTGATATCCTATCAGTGATATTGTTGTGTCCTCTCTTCTCACCATTGCACGGATTTTTAAATTAGATCCGTTCATAACTAAATTCAATTGAATTCTGAAAGTATTTGAGGTAAATGATGTGTAATAGAATATATTTATGTGGGCGACTGATTTCAGTATGTTCATGCTTTATATTATAGGTTGTGTGGAGGACGATGCAGGACGAATTCATTAAACAGTACAAACAGTTTGAGCAGCTCATCCAGAGATGTTACCCAGACTCAAAAATAACACTGGAGTTCGGAATTCAGGATATTCTGCAGTACTTCTCAGACATTGCGCAATCTCACTAAACATGGCTATATCTTTGGCTGCCTACTGTTAAATTTCTCTTGTGAGACTGTGTCAATAATCAGTGCAAGGCTTTTGCTGAACAGACCCTAACGGTACATGTAGATTTATAAACAACAATCCTGGAATAATTTGTGACGTCACTTAATATGCAAATTTATCATATGAGGTTTCATGAAGCTCATCTCACTAGTCACTTTTAATCTCTCTTCTTTGAATACAGCACTGCCATGTGTGTATCACATATACACGTAAGTGTGGCTAACAACAAACTAAATAGAACACATTTAGGAGCTATTTTGTTACAAATAACTTCTTGGTTTTCCAGCATACGCCAACAATGATAGTCGTCATTTAAATGAAATACCCTTGAGTAATACATTAAACACAAGTCAAATTAAAAATAAATAAATGAACATGTGTAAACAGTCCTGTTTGGAGTGTACACACTATGACAATACCTCTGCTGAAGATGACGAAAAGTCAAAATATCAAGATCTTCAAGTATGAAATTATTAGGGTTTATTGCCCTCAGACTCAGGGCAGTATGTTTCCAGGTTGTATTCATGCTGTCCTCCTCTCCTTGCACTGGGGGGGGAACATTATCTTTCCAACAGCGATAACACTTAAGGGACTTCACTTTTTTCGGTTGTGTTAGGATCCCCGTCTTCTGTTGGAATACACTGCCGTCATATAAGTGAAATACCCTTGAGTATGACGTTATCAATTAGGGTTTATTTGCTCCTTTAATTAGTTAAACTGTTCGGTGTATCAGCTGGTTTTTATGTCATGGCTATAGATAATGGGCAGTATAATGTTGTATGCCCTCAGAAACACAGATGACCTGTGTGTCATTGGAGTGTACTTTTTTTGTGTGTGTTGTTATTGGGCATGTGTAAGTGTCTAATTGGATGATAACATTGACTGCATGAGATTTCAAAATCAACATAACCTCTATACTTTCCTTGTGAGCACTTATCGCCACTTATTTAGGGTACGTTACTTTAGAATAGGTAAAGTCTGTTGTTAATATGCAATGTTTTGAAACGGTTAATAAATGATACAAGTCTAATTGTCTAATTGGGCAAGAAGCCCTACAGATTGAGATCTGTTGTCAGATTTTAACACCAAATAAAAACATTTGGGGACACAAAACAAAGAAGCCAGACAAATATGACGATTGCTGTCCAAAGAAGAAATCTGAGTTGTTAATTTGGTATATATTCAATTGTTGGATTAATTAAAATAACAAAATTGGTACTTTATTTATTTATGCCTAGTAAATCCTTCTCTCTTTTTTTGTAATTTGTGGGTTAAATTTTCGTAGTTGGCTTTATCTAGGATACATGGTAAGTCTAGAATGAGCATCCCTTGCCTCTAACAAGGGCGAACAACTCTGAGTCAATAGGTGAAAAACCTTCAAGATGACACAGTAACTTTTTTTTACAGAGATGACCTTCATTGTTAAGTTCGTTTTAAGAGTGTAAAGCAAATTTTTTGCCAATTTCCATGTTGTTCTGATTGACAGAAAAGTAGAAAACAATTACAAACAAGATACAAAATAGAACTGAGCAGGGTTTTGTCTGTTTACTGTACCGTAAAAATGTTGGAGATTATTTGTAGTTCCTAAATCGTACAAAAATGCCATATCCCTGTAAAGTTTGTTTCATTTGAACTATGTACATGTAGTAATTCAACTTTATTTAAATTAATAAATGCACAGTAAACAGTGTATTGAACAATACTTTATTGTAAATACAATATAATTATTATCCTACTGAAAATTAAAAGTTTTCCTGTCTTGTTTTTTTGTTTTCTAATTTGTGTGGACATTTTATGATAGTAATATTGTAAAAACAATGGGAACAAAAATTCTTTCAAAAGTAGTCACACTCAGTTGTCACACCTGGGATTAGAATGTACATGTAGGCCTATATTCTAATCCCAGGTCACACTAATTAAAACTGATAAATTATCTCGATGGAGTCAGATAACTAGTAAATTATCAGAGACACTGCTTTCTATAGATACTGTAGATCAAAATCTCCAGTTGTTCTGGATAACCTAAAGGCCATCTCAAGAAAATGCAATAACATGTTAATTGTGAAAAACATGTGTCGAATATATAGGCCTATGTATAATTTCGTTTGCCACTATACAATCTTAATAAATCCGATCTTGTCTAATAACAAGGTGATAGTCCACACAGAAGGTTTACCCCGGTTGGCCACTATATAGCCTATGGTAGGCCTATTCATGACAAATGGACATAGGAAGTTATTATCGGAAGAAATGGTGATCTAATAGATAGCTTTTAATTAATTTATTACGCAATGATATTAGCATGGAATCAATGGTAACATCATCTGGAATTAAAAGGCTTGACATTATGGGTATTTGTGTTAAATATATCACGCTGGAGCAATCCCAAAAGCGTCTACAAATAAGAGAATAGCTCTGAATCGAGTTGTCGAGAAATCTCGTAGGAAACACGTGACCTGTGGTTTAGGGAAAATTCTACACGGCATGGCGCCAAACCTACGGTAAGAATAAACGCAATATTTGCTCATTTATAGTGGATATTTCACTCTGATTGATATGTAGCGATTTTCCTGAATAGTCAAGCTACAAAACAAGCATGATGTCTAGTCTATGAGTGGACGGGAAGCTGTTCGTTTAGCTGTCTGAATATCTAATAAGATGGCCAAATTTAGATCATCGCAGTTTGGCGAAGTGTCAGGGACACAGATGGACGATTCCACTTTGGCGCAATTATTTAGGCTCAGCATTCGTGATTTTTCTATCTATAAATTGTTTGATAAAGTACTTAGTTGTAAAACAAGCTACACAATTTGGTTCCATTCCGTCACAGAAGGGGGCTTCAAACAAATTGTTAACAACTTGCTGTGTCAACAAGAATATAGGTCAAATTTAAAATGTGGAACAACAACAACAACACAACACGTCTTCCAGCATAGTATGAAGTTGTTCTACATGACATCTGTTACCTTGAAGTTGTTAATAAAAAAAACACCGATCATAGTCCTACACACTTTATTTGGAAGATAAACTTACTGAGCTCTTAGCTAGTTCAATATCTGTATATGATGTACCTTTATACTAGTGCAATGTATCATATGTACATGTACTGTAGCCTATTGAATAAAGAGCTTGAAACAGACCTTATTTTTTCAAAAAATTGCGTAACCGAAACACCGTTTGCTTGAATTTTTGGAAAAATATTTGTCCGTTTACAATAAAACTGTCA
Source organism: Katharina tunicata (assembly GCA_032466195.1). Taxonomy (NCBI): domain Eukaryota; kingdom Metazoa; phylum Mollusca; class Polyplacophora; order Chitonida; family Mopaliidae; genus Katharina; species Katharina tunicata. The sequence continues at coordinate 13,242 of JAVFBZ010207301.1, forward strand.
GATAAACAATCCGATCATGGAAGGCAAAAACGAAAGTAAATTTGTGTTGTTCTACGACGATCAAATTACAGTAGTTTTCATTCTCTTTCCTGATCTAAATTGAAAAGGATCAGCAACATA
>JAVFBZ010207312.1:2582-13360 GCA_032466195.1 Katharina tunicata
ACATATATGTTCACTTTTGACTGTCTGTTCATTCCTGTGTACATATATGTTCACTTTTGACTGTCTGTTCATTCCTGTGTACATATATGTTCACTTTTGACTGTCTGTTCATTCCTGACGATGGTAATTAAAGCCGCAATATAGAAACTAAACGTGCATTGTTTATCATTTCTCGGAGTTGTGACTTTGGTCTATTATGTCTAACTTTTCAGTGGGAATCACGGTATATTTTATCTGTTTGATCGGTATTCGGCGGTGCAGTGAATATTTTAACAATTGACAGGATGTACGAGTTGAACAATTATTACATCATTGTACGAACACGAATCAACAAAGACCCCTTTTAAACAAGACAATCAGATAAACTGAAACAGAGATTTGACTTCCAACGAGTTACTCACAATACATTGATAAAACTGTTATTAGACCTTCTAAACATATAAGTATTCTTTACAATCACAGACGCATCCAACATTGGGTTTTTTCTCTCAAACATTTCTGATTATTTTGATTTAAAAAAGTTTTGAAGTTTGTTTATAACTTACAACAGCAAAGTTTAAATAAAAATAGTATTTAATTTGTACAAAATTGTACTAACCAGGGGCAGTTTTGTCGTAGTTTGAACTGATCGTAATAAAGTCCAGCCATTTTTGTTTATAAGCATCAAAAAACCCTTTCATCCTTCATCGCTGAATGACCTTGTACGTATATTTTGAATAATATTAAGGGGTGGGGCTAATAACCTTTGGCTTGGAGTTACATCAATTCACCAATGCGTGACCCATATTTGAACGCAAATTGACACATCCTCATTTAAATATCCTGAAGGAATTCTTATTTTTCAGTTTCTGTTTTCAAAAGTATTATTAAACTTTTTCTTAAACCACAAATCTAGAAGGGTAATTAATTGAAGGCCTCCAACTTTCACTTCCTAAGAAAAATATCCATTTTGGCATGCGTATGTGGACTTTCAGTAGTGTTAACTTGAAAAACATGTGGACTCGTTTAATAAAGCTGATTGTTTGAAGAAATCACAATTTCTGAAAAGCTTAGTTTGTCACTGTGTACTTTGACACTGACACATTGAAATATCCGTGGAATCCTCGAGTAAGTTTAATAATAGGAAAGGGACGTTTAGTTCACAATATATATAATTTAATCCACACAATACAAGTTAATATATACAATATTCATTAAACAGGGTTTTCCATATTGGCCCTGTTACAGGTCCGAGGTGTGCAATATTGGCACTCATATGGCAGACTTCGGGCCTGAAACAGGGCCAAGATGGAAAACCGGATTGATAACATTTAACGCCATACCAATATATCATTTACCCATAAGAAATGTAGGGATTCCGTTAGACGGCTAGATTTTCCCTTGGGAAAGGAACCCTTAGTTAGTTTGTTTTCTTTAATTAAAATCGGGTTATTTAATTGTTTACATGGCTACTAACAAGGCCAGTTTGTGGCTCTGCTAGTCACACCGATGGCCCCTTTCATTAAAGGCACGGCTTGTTATCTGCTTGATAAAACTAAATTGTAACCACTGTTCGTCTTGATATCAGAACAGATTATTATTGTTTGCATCCCCTTGTTATTTGGTATTTGATTTTTGTTGCATTTTTTCGTTCGTATGAGTTGATGGCTAATCCTTTGGCATAAGCGAAAGTGTTCGTTTGGTAAACCAATTCCGAATCACATGTCTTAGCTTGTAGCTAGCTCACACGCCGGTGTTTTCCTCTCCAGTATATATAGGTGGATTCATTTGAAAAGGGCTTTCTATGTTTATTTCATTTAGTTTTGCAATAATAGTTTTATAAAATCAATTTAATAAAAGTATAATTACATTATCGAAATTTGGGTTCTTCAGCTTATAATATTATTTTCGAAGGATTTAAGTTGTTTTTAAATCACTTGTACATTTCGCTTAATTACTTTTTACAGGGCGAATTTACCGGGTATTAGGAGATAAATATAGTTCGTGTGCTTAAACAATTTTGAAAACAGTACCACTTAATCCTGTTGTTATGTCTCTGACTAGGGCGGCTCATCAAAGCAATCAGGTAATTAATTAAGTGGCAGACAATTTCCTGATTGACTTTGTGCCTATGGTGATAATCAGACAAATAAAGTCTTTTTACATAGTAACTTATTATGAAATCAATATAATCCTCTCAAAGTAAAGTGGCAGTAGAAATGAACTAACGAAAAACATATTTATTTCCTTTTCGTACGTTAATTAAGCAAATCCAAAAACACCATATGTAGTAATATTAATTCAGTAGATTATTGACAAAGAAATTAAATTAAATCAAAAGAAGGTGTTTTTTCTCATTTCACCACATTTAAGACGACAAGCTCATTGTCGCAAATTAACTCCGAATGTACAGTTAAGAAGAACCTGTAAAAATTCTAACGAAATTCTTTAAAATATGTTTTAATGTAGTAGTAATACAGTTCAATTATAAAAATATCACATGCCAATCCTGACATTTCAATCATTAACTATTTTTTTTTATAGAATTGAACAGGTTCATTGTCACTTAAATAAAAAACAAATATGTTGTCAAAGTTATATTCATAATACCAGCTGGTCTGATGGCTTTGTGTTGATATGATTGGTCTTAAAGTTAAAATAAACACTCATAAACATACAGAAATTTATTAGCGTTGTTTACTGTTAAGTACCAAATGGCCATAGAGTTGGCCCTGGCCCTACACTGACAAGTCTTCGGCATCATAGCGAAATTAAATGCATGTCAAAAATTATATAGTTAAGACAAAATAACCAATTAATGCTCTAAATGGCTTATGCATATCTTTAAGATTTAATTTAACTCTCTAAATTTCTAATATATCGATAAATGCAATAAACAAAGCCATCGAGTCGATAATGTAACATAGGGGAGATAATTATAAAATAGGTAGCAAGTAATCGCAGTCGCCCCCCCTTATTCGACTAGAGTTCTATTTCAGCATTATCATCTCGTAATATTGCTAGATTCTTATTTATTTCTATATTTATTTTTTTTTATACTTATAAAAAAACACGCTCTTATAAAACTTAATTCCAGTGCATGTAGAAAAAAATAGAGAATCAAATCATTCTCCCTACCATCGAATCTTTGACTCTAAGGTAAATACCTGTCATCTTGTTGTTCACCTAGAAATATCCCTCTTTGCTGTTTGTAGGGAGTACGTTTATATGTAATTCGATGGTTCTGCTTCACGATTTGATCTATTTTGTTCTGCCTTAGACAGACTTCGAATTGAATCTCCCCTTTGACAACTTTTTTCTCTGTTTAATTTTAAATAAGTTGGTGTTAAAATTACGACGATTCAGTCGTTAGCGCACTTTTGCGGAAATAGTACTACGACAACAACAAGGGTGGCTTGTCATTACATTCGTGCCAGGATTTTTCCCAATCTCGAGAAAGGTACGAGTCTATTTTAGTATGTTTAATGCCATATAATCCATATGAAGATGATATATTAAAATGACCTTTTAAAAAGCAGTCCACAAACAAAGACCAAATGATTAGCTAGGAGTAAGCTGCCAAAACAGACAATAACCCAGACATAGACGCTGACTAATGATAAGCCAGAGGAACGGTTGGATGGCAACGATTTTTAGAGTGTCTAGACTGTTGCTTTCTTCTTGAAATGCTCAAACTAAAATATCAGTTTTCACCTCCGCTACTGGTGTGGGGACACAAGCCAATCGCACTTATTAAGTTCACCGGAACTGTGACCAACTCAAGCCATGAACACACCCTGGGCCTTAATGAGGCGTGGAAATTGAATATGTCGATTAAAACAAAGCGGATTATCGCGTAAGTTAGAGAGGTGGCACAAACCAAGGGCGTTAAGGGCTTAATCCCTGATCGCCGTACGACAACCCCTGTGGTGTTTGGTATCGTTGTCGGCGCAAACAAAAGAGGGATTGTGATATAAATTAGAAAATAAAGTATCAGAGACATAAACCGAATTAACATCCCAACGTAGAGACCTGAGACGAACAGCGGCAGTGATTTGTTCATTATGGGGAAGATATTTTCAAGACTTCAGGATATATTTGGTGAACTACACTTATCCCCGGCTAGACTGATAATGGTTGGATTAGACGGTGCAGGTAAAGATCTTAGAATATAATATTTCTGACGATTTTCCACAAGCGAATATTATGATTATAATATATTATCTATGTTGCTTAAATCCATTTAATAAGACGCTGCATTTCTATTCCAAGGAAAGACAACCATTCTGTACAAAATCAAGCTGGAGAACGAGGACATCGAAACCCTACCGACTGTTGGTTTTAACGTAGAGACGGTGACAGTATGTAAGAATGTGACATTTACGGTGTGGGATGTGGGTGGCCAGGAGAAACTCAGAAGGCTATGGAGCATGTACTTCAAAGGATCTCATGGTAAAAATTATTTTAATTACTTACAGAAATTTGGAAAGAAATAATGGTTGAATTTGTCTACAAACGTGATATTACCACCATTTAGCCGTTCATGAATTTGATCAAGGTGTTTCTATGTTTATTGATATGTTCCGCCTAGTTGATCTCCGACGAAGATAAAGTATTTGGGGCTATAACTTATGAACGACATTTTAGATTACAGACAAACTAGTTTAATGCTTAGAAACCAATTAAAATTGCACCAGGAAAATATTTTGATCAGGTGTATATGTGATATGGGTATACGTTGACAGAGCTTGACATAAAATATTAGTCCATTCGGAAGTTAAGATACATACTGTATTATACATACATTAGGACAGCTTTTACAGCGACATTACATTAAGCGATACATAGTTAAAATCAAAATGTTTTAGGGCATTTGTCAAATACGGTTTTATTGAATTTCCAGGCATTTTGTTTGTGGTGGATAGTTCTGACAAAGAGCGCATGCCGGAAGCTAGAATTGAGCTCCAAAGACTCATAAAGGCAGAGGAGTTAAAAGGCGTCCCGATGATCGTCATTGCCAATAAACAAGACGTAAAAGGTGCGTTAGAAACTTTTACTGTGGTCTCCTCAATAAAATGTCTTTGCGGGGACTGGGGATAAACAACAGAGGAAATATAACCAGCCTCCACCCACCCACTGATTTACCGCAATATACGATGATTTTATCGTTGTTAACCCAACTGTTAACCTAAGTATATTATCTTTTTAAAAGAAAAGAGGGGAATAAAATGATATGCTTGTATTTGAAAAAGAAATGCTAGTACCTTTTACAAGATATGTAAATGCTATTTACTGCTATTTAAATGTCCTGTTTATGTTAATTTTACAGGCTCGCTATCAACATCGAAGATTGCTGATTGGCTCGGTCTTGGGGACATTAAAGATCGATACTGGTGTGTTCAAGGAACATGTGCAACGCGGGGTGAAGGTCTATTAGAATGCATGACCACCATGGCTACTCTGGTGAAGAACTACAAGAAGAACAGTACAAAATGGAAGAAATCCAACTACATATAGACTTACGACGAGAGAGTGCTGACAAATATTATGCTTTCTAATCTTCGTTGGCGGAAATAAGTGCTGCGTGTTATTCGTCCTATGTTGTCGATACTTGAATAAATTATTTCATTCCAAACCAAAGTCTCACTTGTTTAATTTATCGCAATACACACAACAAGCATAAAGAGTGACAGGGAAACGAGAACATTACTCGCGTTTAAACCCAAAACTTGTTTTCATAACGGTTAACTGGTTCGGAACAGAGACAGTTCAAAATACTGTTCCAACATGCAGAAGAAAATGTTTTGGAGGGTGTAACATTTAAGCCCGTAATAACCTCAAATAGCAGTTGTACCACCAACTGTCTTACAATACATTACGGCATTGAGTCACATAAACTATCGTAACATTATCGCAACGATTATCGCCTTTACATCATGAATTTGTGGGAATTATGGTATTGTTATACCCATTTCGCTCAAAATGAAGAATTGTTGTTATTGCTTAGATTTGGAGATAAGTATACAAACGTAATGCTTGTGAAAAGACTTATTTGAAATTCTTGTAACACATAAATAAATGGGAAGAAAAGTGAGCCTAATTATATAGCTGAACAAAGGTTTGCAAAAACGCTATTTTAAGTGTGCGGATAACTTGCAGTGTCCTGTCAGAGAAAAGTCCCTTAAATTGTATGGTGGACTTTTACTGCCATATTGGAGATACCTATGTAAAATTAAATATTATTCAATAAATATTCCTTTTAGTCATCACAAAAACAGAGTCCGTTTTAAAACTTACAAACAATGTTTCAGTAAAGAGTCCACGATACAATTTAACGGACCAATTGGCTCTATCAGGATACTAATTGTTATCCACACACTCAGAACACGAATTTTTAACTGGCGTGTGCAGTCCATCTTCTCATGCTCACTTTACATGTTTGTTTTCTTAACCTTGAATCATTTAGTTTGCCATGAGCTTGTTCAGGCCGTTGATAGTGAACTGTTCGCAAGATGTTAGGCGATTAATAGGATTATCACTCTGTCGTTTTCAAAAACGTATCTCTCGAAAACTGAGTATCGTAGAAACTACCAATTTGGTGCACTGTAAAGAGCACAATAACAGTGATTTACCTTCATTCTATATTTTAAAACAGGTCTCAAAGATTCGCCTTCATTTTTTATTACCCTTTCCTACGCTTGTACAGACAAAAACTAATATGTATATCGGTTAGAGCGCTGATCCTGCTTGACAGAGACCCGGGCTCAAATCCCGGTGGAGGCAAGCAAGCTTTTCTTTCTATGTATGTATACAAGCACATATATATATATATATCTGATTATTATTCATCGTCACAATAAATTTGAGGGTTTTATTGTCCCATTCTTTCCTGGATTACCAAATAGCAGCGACGACACCAGCTTGGATTCGTTCATTTTGTTATAAATAATCTATAGAGTTGTAGAAAGCTGTATTTAATATAAATACTAAGGGAGATGATCATTGTTAGGCTAAAGAAAGTTCCTCTGTAACCGAGTCGCCTCCCCTCATGCCAATACCAAACGATGAACAGATGGACTTCACTACTGCGAAATCTTGTCTTGACGTTTGTTAACTAAATATAGTATTGTACAATGATTCTTATAATACAGAGCTTCTTCAAAAAGCTGTAATGTACATATATGTATCTATAATTCATTCATACAATTCCAGACGGCATATTTGAACAAAAAGTTATACCAAACTACAGGGTAAGGATGCCGTGGCTATACATTCCTTCCTTCCAAAACCGATAATGTGCGATATAAATCAATATGCTCACATATTTATGCGAAAAAAGTCAACGCGATTGTTGGGTTTGTAATTGTTTTGTGTTAACCTCAACCTTATCAAAAGTACAGAGTGCTGTGTTTATTGACAGTCTCTGCTTATGCAAATGAAGACAGAACTCTTTGTTCATTTATTTTATATGTGGAGACTTCAAGTCATGTTTGTGTCTTTTAGTGACGCAATATAGGAAACCCCCCAAAATAATTGAACATATGTACGTGAACAATTCAACAAATGTACGTCCCCGTTCTATAAATCTTTCATCAAAATTTTCACAATTTTCACAAATTTTTACAATTAATTAGTCAGATAACTTGCTGTTATATCACTGGGGCATACATCTGCTATTTTTTTTTTATAATTTTGATACAAGTTATTTGGACAGATTTAATGATCGTGTTTTGATACAGAAATGCGAAGCTCGAGCCAAGGATTATCAAAACATGTTCCTGATAAATGTCTTAAGAACATGTTCCTGATTCCTGATTAATGATCATTGCAATCTGGCAAAGATTATATGGATACGTGATACTTAACAAAATGTAACTATGTCTTTCTCACTTGTGACTTAATATTTATGAAGCATTATTCTAATGAAGAGATTTTACGCTCTATAAACGCTAATTGCGTTGTTATTGAACTGGATTAAGTCTTATTATATCAAGTTAGTAACAGCACGTATATTTTCAAGCATTTTTTCACATGTACGGTTCATCCAATTACCACGAATTCATGACATTTTACCGTAAATAAAGAAATGCAATGAACTCCTACCCAACCCAGCGCGGCTTTTTGTTAAATCATGTCTGAAACATAGGCCACTTCCTTGTATTAAAACCTTGCGTTGGAGATCATACAGCAAACAGCCGAGTCACAAGAGCCAGGCTGTTATCAAATATATCCCCGTTACGTACGGGTTATCTATTAATATAATGTGGGTGTTTTTGTCATTAATGACTGGTGACTTGTGCTTTGGTAAAGAGAAAATATATTTAAATAGATTCGCCCGACAAATAGTGATATATAGATTTCCGTGAAGGTAGACAACTGATCAAATTAAAACATGTGTTGTGTTTCCACTTAGAGTACATTTAATACAACAATCATTGAATGCCAATGCTGTGAAAGTTTCTGCCAGCTAACAAAAATATAACAAAACAAGACATTCGGTATGGAAGCTCATGGCCTCCACTTGTGATCTGGTTGAATCGAGACGAATAAAATAAAATAGAAAAAAGCGAGATTTAATATGTAAATCTCGTGGTTTTCAAATTCCGCCAAATTAAAGTTGAAATCGATAGATTTAACAGTTAAATATCGCTTTTTCGCGTTCTCGTGATCTCGCGTTCTCGCTCCATCGACGCTTACACTTTGAATAAAAAAGACAACAACTCGAGATTATTTTGTAATTTTTAGTCAGGATTGGTTTAGGGAGCGAGAACGCGAGATTTAACTGTTAAATCTCGCTTTCCGGCGAGAGCATGCGCATGTCAAACGCAGCACAAGAAATGTAAGCGCAAATTTGTTTCACAAGTTAAAGTTAGCAAACACACACGTCTTGCCCTGGTAGAACTGTTTGATAGGCAGGCCAAACAAACAGTTGCAATATCGGCTGTCGATATTTAAAAAGAAGACAAAAAAAAACTCGAGATTTAATATGTAAATTTTCAAATTTCGCATCTTAAAGGCGAGATCGCGAGAAAGCGAGATTTAACTGTTAAATATCGTGTTCTCGCTATTCCGCCTTTCTTAATATGACAGAAAAATGACTAAAACACGAGATTTTACGGATAATATTGACTTTTTGCGTCAAAACATTTTACGGAAAAGACCGTTCTTCTGATAATTAATTTGAAAAAAAAACACGAGATTTACATGTCTAATCTACAGGTTTGTTATTTTGTTACTCAATAGAGCGAGATCGCGAGAACGCGAGATTTAACTGTTAAATTTCGCTATCTCGCGATCTCGACTTTAAAATGAAGGAATTTGAAAATCACGAAATTTATTTATTACATCTCACGTTTTTATGTTAAATGTATGCATGGCGAGGAGCGAGATAGCGAGTGACCGCTATGAGATTCCATAATTTGTCCAACCAAAACAGAAAACTAGAGATAATAGTGTGAGTTCCCTGTTCTGCCTACCTAAGTTTATGAGACAATACAACCATTAATATCTTTTAGACAGCGAATGGAGTCAAAGCATTACCATATATTGAGTGCAGCTGGCCAGAAGTATCGTGATAACAATACTTTATAAAGCCATTTCCTGTCAGTATCGGATCTGGGGCTATTTGCTAACTCACATAGTCAGAACATAACTCAATGGGCAGAGACAAACTGCCACCACTAGGCACTGAAACATATGAAACTGATATAACACAAGACTAGATTCTTTCAAGTCTGTATTATTACAGGAAGTGACCGGACTGAAGAGATCTGTACGAGTATACATCTTTGCTTCGTAATACCATTATAAAAGGTTCAGAAACGTGTTTGATAGTATATACAATGCGTTAGGAGCTCCATGACGTGAAACGAAGGCCTGTTGTCTATTTATTCTCTTCGGATAGGTAGAATAAAGAAAGGAAATAATCCTGGACTTCAATACATTGCAGTTTCTATCATACATCCGTCCATCAAGATTTATTTAAAGGCACAGGATACCAATCTGATGTGCTCTCACGACCATACGAGATTAACTGCGGAAAGAGAGAAAATGATATATTCATCCTACTTAATTAGTGTAAAACCCAAATGCAATGCCAGCAGACTGGTTATCGCGAAGTTAATACTGGCATATCACAAGTTATGGATGCATAAGGGTACTATTTCAATATCTCAAACAGTCTAAATAGTTATTTAAAGTGAGCTTGTGTTGTTTACGAGATTAAATCTCTGTCTATCATTAGCTTTACATGTTTTTCTACATTTGTTATAACGTCAGAACGGGCATATCTTTATAAGATGTTGGATTCGTCTTTGTGCCAAGTCTGTTAACAATTTAATGTTTATTGTCATGATAAACAGCCTCTGAATTGTGTGCGAAGGACAGAGGGACGACACCTACAGAGGGACGACACTAATAGAGGGACGACACTTACATAGGGACGACACTTACAGAGGGACGACACTTACAGAGGGACGACACTTACAGAAGGACGACACTTACAAACACTTACAGAGGGACGACAATAACAGAGGGACGACACTAATAAACACTTACAGAGGGACGACACTTACAGAGGGACGACACTAACAGACGGACGACACTTACAGAGGGACGACAATAACAAAGGGACGACACTAACAGAGAGACGACACTAACAGAGGGACGACACTTACAGAGGGGCGACACTAACAGAGGGACAACACTTACAGAATGACGACACTTACAGAGAGACGACACTTACAGAGGGACAACACTTACATAGGGACGACACTTACAGAGGGACGACACCAACAGAG
>JAVFBZ010207323.1:0-13359 GCA_032466195.1 Katharina tunicata
CGAATGTTGGCACGATTTCCCCATACAAGCTTGGTACTCAGTGAATAATTTTTATTTCAACATAATTGTTTTAATTTAGAACCAATTCAAAACTTCTTAAAATCAAGGTAATCTGAATTTGTTGAAAAACGCTTATTTTGGGTGCGTATATGTGACTTTAATCCAAAGAAACAGGAGTTGCATTATCCTCACTGGAATGTCTCTAGCATGGTCACGTGGCTTGTCAGTGTTGGATACTAAATAAATTTGTTATTAAAATTTTACCAGTTTGCGTGTGTATATTGTTAGCAACACACACAATCAAGCGGAGTTCGGGGGCGGGGTTACGAGGTTTCTTCCCGGTTTTCCACCATACACTGGAAACGCAAATTAATAATTAATAATAAGTCGTCATCTAGGTGAAATAGTATTGAGTACGACGTTAAACACCAATCAAACAAACTATATAGATACAAATCATTACTTTTACATATGTCAATATACTGTAGATAAATGAAATTCTGGACAGGATAAACTTAAATTGTGAACTATAAATGGTGTAGAGCTTTTCTTTCCCAGCTTTTGGATGTTTGTTTCGGTAGTTCAAACTAAGAAGTTATTGAGTTTTACATCTGTATACCTTTCAAAATCAAAAGGTGGAAGTTGACTTATCAAAAGGTACAGGGACCATTTCGCATTCTTGCAGCACGAAATAAGGTTTCCAAATAAAGAAACCAGCGCGATATTAAATATAAGTAAGCCAGCCTACTGGCAATCCTATCTTAGGTTCTCGCCCAAGAGAAAATAAACCCACATAACCATTGAAATAAAGTCACTGTGATTTATTTAGTCTCGTTCTGTATATATCGTTAAGTAAGGACATACTAATAACGATGTAGAACTTTCCATTTAGTCTTCTTCAATGTGTTCTACAAGAAAGAGAGAGACTTTCATGAGCCAGGCCGTCGACCCTTGGTCTGTTATAGTTCTCAAGCTATAGGTTTCCACTGGATATGACCAAGCTATACATTACGATGTATTTATGAACTACCTATCTTTTAAACGTCTAAAATGCTAATATGTCAATAGTTGTAACATTGGACCTTAATACTGTTGTTAACCTATGTAAGGGGGTCCGGCCGATTGTTTGTTTGATTGGGCTTTTTCGCCGTACTCAAGGCTAATTCACTTATTTGACGACGTGCCAGTCTAATCGGCGAGGAAATCACCGTAAGCGACGCTTGCAACATGCAAGACAGGACAAAATGTTTACACAACATTAACAAACCAGGACACCTTAAGGGATCCGCTTCCTGTACCCCTTAGCTCAGAGAGTACCAGGGTACAGGATGCTACCACCCAACCACCATTGAGAACTGATGAGAAACCGCTGTTAATCGTATAGTGCATCGTCTTCCTCGGTGTACTCGTATTAGTTATTTCATCTCAAGGCCAATGGTTTATTTTTAGGTGCCGATATTTTCCGGAATTAGTTAACAGTATATAAGCCGTATTTAAAATCAGTACACCGAAATCTCAATCATAGGAATTCAAAGGAGAAACGAAAACTGATACTTTAACAAAAAACTTTCCTTGCATGATGTTTGTTGGATATTTCGAGATGTTATAACACCATATATATACGGCGAAGCTGAATGTACTTCATTTCAAGATATTATAATTTGAAAAACGACGTGTAGGCCTATAACCATGGAATTTTATTTTAACATATAGTTTACAAACCGGAGCATTCCAGCAGTGAAGTTAATATTGCTCTTTTACTTCTCAAAGCTGCGAGTCTGTGGCTTTGACATATATACTTGCTGGGGATATAGGCCAAAATGCAAAATGGTATATAGCACAAATTTGTTTTCTGTCTTCGGGACAAACTATTGTATGTCGCAGTATAACAAACAACTGAAACAAGCCAACGGTTTATGCCATATTGTAAACTCGGAACGAATGTGAGCTCATCATGGAAAGAAGGCCTATACCACGTGCAGGTGACGAGCAAAATTAAGTATTGTCCCATACTCCATGCACTGAACACGTGCAATTCCGCGATTTTAACGTAGGAGATTCACGTCGTTATACAGATGCATTACCCGGCATTTCTAAAATTGCTTGTTTGTTTGATTGAGGTTGTATGCTGTACTCAAGGTTGTTTCACTTATATGACGGTGTGCTAGTCCAATCGGTGAAGGAAACGACGCTGGCAACATGCAAGACGGGACAAAACATTTATATAACATAAACAGGACACCACAACAAATCGGCATCCTGTGCACAGGAGGCTCCCACCCAACCACTTGCCATTTCTATACTAAAAGAGTCTACAGGAAATTAAATATAATTCTCATTTTTGCAGAATAAAACAAACAAAAACATTGAACTAACATTCTTATAAAAAAAAAAAAACTTTTTTCACTTCATTTTCTGAACGGTTCAGTATTATATAAATTTAGCTTTGACTGATTTTCTTGTGTTTATATTATATCGTTACTGCATTAGGTTCGATATCCATTTGTATAACACGGTCCATTATTTGATTCACTTCGGTGACGGACCTTGTATGTAATGACTATAGGCATTTAGAATATAGCTGTGAACGTCATAGAGACAGTGACGCTTGACCTGATTAATCACCTATGAAGAAATTTAAAGTCTTTCACGTGACTTGATTCTCTTGATGCATTGGCCAAGTTGACCTAATGTTATGCTAAATAGTTTTACTTTATTTATTTCTTTATTTTCATTTCTGTTACCTGCTCTATATATCGAGTTTTATTGGCTCGGAATGCACTTGATGTCATATAGGATACATTTATCTACATGCGAAGTATTGCCTGCAACGGTAAATATACTGCCAATGGGCTAAAAAATGGCCAGTCATTACACAAGTGCCGATAATGGGAGGGGGCGAAAGGTACCGGACATAGGCGATGTTGAACCAGAACGGTTCAAAATTTAGTAGCCTAGAACACACTGTATTCTTGTTTAACACCGCCTAAAAAATGAACATTTCTGAGGACGATTATATACATGCAGGGAGCTGGACATAAAAACCGTGGACTTCGCCGGAAAACGCGGACGGGCAATTGTAATTTATTCCCGGGCACTTTTTTTTAAAAATATTTCAGAGAATCTTCGCAATACTAAAATGAATTGAACACAAGTTAGTTGGTCATAATTTATTTTTCGATATGATGTGAAAAAAGATTACCGGTATAGAGAAGTTGGACGAAACACGAATATTAAAATAAAATGAACTTCACTAATTATATACAAACTTTGTTCGTTGTTCATATAACTATAATTGTAACACTGTATTCAATATACCTAATTTCGATAAGAAAGATATATTACGAACTAAAGTTGGGCGCAGCTCTCCCGGACATCTTACAGTAGGGCCTATACACAGAGCACACTTTGATAAAGGGGAATAACTCGGGTGAAATCATCCTTTATGAAAACCCCTTGGTCTTGCAGTAATGGTAAAAGTTCTTTGAAAAGACATAGTCATCATGATACCTGTGTAGATATATTGTTGGATATCTAGCTCTTTTGTATGACTCCAATTGGTGGTAGTCATTGCCAGTTTTCACAACAGTCCATTCTGATATTCTGCTAGTACATGTACGCCTAGCATTGTTATTTTCAGCGCACCACACAGGATCGATTGTATTATTTGCTCAATTAAGGGAAATTAGTCATTTGTTCAATTTCAATCAGAGTAAAACTTTAGAAACGACATTATCAGCGTAGATAGAGATTACAATTCCCACCCAAACAGATTAAAGTCATCTAACTGGACACTATACAGAAAATGCTCACCACATACAAACTTTTATACGATACAGATATTGACTGAGAGTTTCTTTCCTGTTCAAATGAACTGAGGACGACCATTCTAATCCCATTTAAACTGTGTTTTACTCAGCCTGTGTGTTACGCGAGGGACTCTATTTCATTTAATTTCTTTTTTCTCCAAATTGTTTTCTAAACTGTTTATGAGGTCGGTTTGACACAGAGAAATCTGATGTATAAAACAGTAAACACAAGTATACCACACGTTTTAACTTCTATGAATAATAAATATCTAGTACGGGTTAGTTGCTCTTCACAGTTGCTATAAATTCCTAGCGATTCGGCGATCTCTCATTAAGAATAATTCACTGGTTTGGTGTTGGTTTTACAACATTGTGGTGAGAAATATTGAAGAAATTCTGTAGCCTTGGTAATGTGGAGGAGCTAAGGCCAAACATAGACATTTTGTAGCCTTGATAATGTTGAGTAGCTTAGGCCAAACATAGAAATTCTGTAGCCTTGATAATGTTGAGTAGCTAAAGCCAAACATATACATTCTGTAGCCTTAATAAGGTGGAGGAGCTAAGGCCAAACATAGAAATTATGTAGCCTTGATAAGGTGGAGGAGCTAAGGCCAAACATAGACATTTTGTAGCCTTGATAATGTTGAGTAGCTAAGGCCAAACAGAGAAATTCTGTAGCCTTGATAATGTTGAGTAGCTAAGGCCAAACATAGAAATTCTGTAGCCTTAATAAGGTGGAGGAGCTAAGGCCAAACATAGAAATTCTGTAGCCTTGATAATGTGGAGGAGCTAAGGCCAAACATAGACATTCTGTAGCCTTGATAATGTAGAAGAGTTAAGGCCAAACATAGACATTCTGTAGCCTTGATAATGTAGAAGAGCTAAGGCCAAACATAGACATTCTGTAGCCTTGATAATGTGGAGGAGCTAAGGCCAAACATAGACATTCTGTAGCCTTGATAATGTAGAAGAGCTAAGGCCAAACATAATTTGTGGAACAAAATCAAGACATATGCGCCTAATTTAACGACTAAAATAAAGAATTAAGCTTGTTCTCTTGATACTTGTACTTATTCCGAGATGTGAGAGACAGGGGCGGGATCAGGGTGCGTATTTGTTGCGCAAACTGTTGCAGGGTTCACCCCTCTGTCGGGGGGCATTCAAAAATGAAAAGGAGGGGGGCATATTGGGAGTTAACAAAAATCGTGAACAGCATGCCCTTGTTGCAACGGTATATTGATTTTTGGTTGTAAAATACGATTTTATAATACAGTAAAAGAGAATCATGTAAATGAAAGATGTTAAATTAATATTCTTAGAACCAAGTATCTCTCTTGTTGGGTCGATTAGATATCATCTTTCATTCCCAAGTCGAGTTAAAAGAGTAACACAGTCTGTGATGACACCGTCTCTAGCTTATTGTTGATAGATTACTGATGTTCAATCTCATGTGTCAGTGAGGACTATCTTCCTCTTGTCGTGGCGTCGACGTCAAATTGGCGTCATTGTTGTCGGCCTGGGAGTCAATATAATCGCTATATGTGGGTAAACCATCGTCAGTGTCGCCCGATAAATCACTACTAGTTATAGAAGATATGTTGTATAGTACATGATGATAGCTTCTCTGTGGGTCGTCTGAAATCCCGTTTTCATTACTAGGTTGTGCGTGGGCGATGACGTCGGGTGGTGGTGACGTCAAGCAGGATTCGTATGATGGTGGATCGTCCCTGCTGTTCAGGTAAGATTGTTCGTGATCGGATGATAAACGACTAACATCTAGGGACAGATGTGTCGGCGTGGACCTGAAGCATGAATCAAAGGACGCGAGCCCACTGTCAATAACCGTCGCCTCCGCAGAATCCTGTAATTCCCCACGGTGACGTTCATCTGAAAGATTTAAATGAAACTGTAGATGGCATAATACAAAATAGTGTTTGATTGACTCATTGCCTAGAGATCAGCTTTTCACATTTGCTAGGACAGTTCTGAGTTAAAAAAGCTGTTGAACGTTGCTGAAAGCGTTAATAGGTTTAATGCGCTATCAAATTACGTCACACAATGGGTAATGTTCTACATTTGAGACCTCTCCTTTGTCGATTTCTTTTCTTTTTAGCTACATATATCGTATTTTTAACAGTTATGACCAAACCCACACCTAAAGGGTATTAAAGTCTCTCTTTATATAATGTCTGCCAACACATCATGGTGGATTAAGTCCACCAGACCTCGTGGCCTTGTGAAAAAGAGTGCGTGCACATATGCAAGCTGAAATGCATTGAAATGTGCATCTGGTGGGTGATATGCATCTTTTCACAGGCAAATCAAATGGGCATCTGCGGAAAAATGCTGTCAAAGTTTATAAAGCACTAAGAGAATGAGATAAAGGAAAATAAAATGGTTGCATCGGTTAATTTTCACCTTAAAACTTAACTATCAATTTCCTAGTTTTCATATTCTTGAATAATATAAAAAAAAGATAACAAAATAACCAAAAAAACATTAACATACGAAGACCAAAAAGAACATGCTAGAAAAAAAACCCGAACATGACACAAAAACTTAACAATACAACTAACAGGAAGACAGCAAAAGTAAAAAATAAACCATTGACAAACTCTAAGTTACCTGCGCATAAATCCCGGGGCAGTGATTGGCAGAGACAATCGTCCAGTTTGCCTAATGCACCGTATCTCGTGCAGATTCGTCCCAGGGCCAGCAGACAACATGCCATGAAAATGGTGACGGCTATATAAGTGAATATTTTCTGCATACCGACCAAGTCATCGTAATCTGTGTATTTTGATACAACAAAATGATACAGATTATATATACAGAGCCTATATAAACCGACAGTTATAATAATTTACAATTTTTTTGTGGGGGGGAGTCGCACGGGTTTGGCACGGGTCTATGTCCACTTGTTTGGAGAGGGGATAAATCGCGCTGATTCTATGCCCCTATGGTTCTATGTGTTGAGTGATATATTCCGGTTATATGCTGTTTAATATCTTCCGTCTGACAAACAAAAGAGGGAAATAGTTACCCAATTGTGACACTTCTAACGTGACATTGATCAGCACTGGGAAGATGAATTCTGTTTTTGTGACCTCTAAAATGTACTGTTTAGCCGACTCAAAACGCTCATCGATTTTTTTACTATAATTGTACGTCTTCTGAAATTCAACCAAAAGAAAAAGTAAATGTAAAACAGTCTTTCTTGTATACGTTAGGTATAATTTTTGGAATATTAAGTGGTAATAAACCAGAAATAAACCAGAATATATAAAGCGTTAAATACAGCTATTACAATTGCCACAATTATGAATTAGCAAACACAAGTCTTAGTGCTGAAATTAGAATTTCACAGATTTCATTTCTCGACAATTTTATAAAATAAAATATATACTCATTTTGTATGCATATTATGGTATCTAATGATGATGTCATCTTAACTACATCGTTTTAGATATGCTATACTATTGGCGAATAACGTATTTTATTCTTTAAAAACATCATTCTTCCTTGTATGTGACATTGAACATAATTGTGGTCCAGTGTGAAACACTTGAATGGTAAACTGACAAATGCGTTTTACGTTTGAACGTTTTGGCAATAGAGCGGCCATCCCATGGCCAAGGGGTGTTGGCGACAATGAAGTAATCAAATATTCGATAACCCCCCAAAGACAGATGAAAGCCATGCTAGAATCGATTATCTTAATGGAGGAACAATCAGGAACATGCGCAGCATGGTGTATGCTCTGCTGTATCGTCAAATTGTTGGCACATATTAAGATGAGAGTAAACCCTGATATCTGTGTAGGCCTACGCTGTAACGTAGACCCTAAATACATCCACTTTGGTAATCTTACGCCGCATACTATTTCGTTTATAAAGTACAAATTTTTTTTTTTTACATTTTTTTATTTTAAGTTTAATTTAATAAAAGACCAGGCCTGAGTTGTTCAAAAGTTAAACCAGGCTAAAATGAACAACAAACTATATTGCGACGGGTTGTTATAATGGTTTTAAAACACCTTTAAACAACCGGCCCCAGAAGTATATCTTTTAATGTTTCAGTAAAAATGACATTTTGAATGCGCCATACTTTTGTTTCTGGTCCTAATGTGACCACTGTCATCTGGGCCCCGTGGCCTAGTTTTGACATCCCCACAGTGTGACAGTCAACCAATCCGCTTCCTGTCTCCAATATCCCCTTAAGCACCAAACGACAGGAAGTGTCTCCGCTTTTAAATTGTGATCCATTGATTTTCAAAGTGTATTTGTCGCCATTACGAACTTGCACTGTTGCACCACAATTCTCAAAAAAAGAAACTGAAACTGATTTTAAGATGAAAATATAATGACAATTTATTTACTTTATTCGAGCCAGTATTTGATTAGTTTTCATTACGGCATGCACCATTGGTAAAGTTTTGAAAACCTGGGAAGTAATGATTACCTTTTCATACAGCAATCGTGGCAAAAATTTGTCTTGGATTGCCATCATAGCCAATAATGGTTAAATAATAATTAAGATTATATAAAATAAACCGGAGACGTAAAAGTGTAAAATATCCTGTAGGCCCTTCAGAAAAGTTTAGCTAAACCTATAATAACTTAAGTAAAAACACGGCATTGCAATCCCAGAAGTTTTAGGCCTTTATCTTGTTCATTGCTATTTGGACAGGTAAGCAATGGAGTCGCCGTGTAATATCCGCGGTAGATGGTTGTGTGTAAGCCTCCTGTGGTCGAGTGCTTTGTGAGCTAAGGGGCAACAGGAAGTTGCTTGTTTGGTGTGTACTGGTGTGTTTTCTGTAAATGTACTGGTGTGTCTTCTGTAAATGTACTGGTGTGTCTTCTGTAAATGTACTGATGTGTCTTCTGTAAATGTACTGGCGTGTCTTCTGTACTGGTGTGTCTTCTGTAAATGTACTGGTGTGTCTTCTGTAAATGTACTGGTGTGTCTTCTGTAAATGTACTGATGTGTCTTCTGTAAATGTACTGGCGTGTCTTCTGTACTGGTGTGTCTTCTGTAAATGTTTTGGTGTGTCTTCTGTAAATGTACTGGTGTGTCTTCTGTAAATGTACTGGTGTGTCTTCTGTAAATGTACTGGTGTGTCTCCTGTAAATGTACTGGTGAGTCTTCTGTGTTGTCAGTATCATTCAGGGTGGTTTCCTCAATCCATTGGGCTATTACACCGTCAAATGAACGCAATAACCTTAAGTACGGCGTTAAACACCAACCAAGCATCAAACTGACTTTCCGTCTAACAGTGAAAAGCTTCAGAAAAGTTTTTTTTATACATTTATGTTAGACTAAAATGATCAAGCCATGTACGTCTTAACGCATAACAAACATGTTTATACAGAAAGTATATGGTCCTTACCTGTGGAGGCGTGAGAAAGCGTAGCCAACAAGTAACATATATACATCCGTATCCATACACACAGGGCACCTTTTGGTACCATGGTTGGGAAGAGACGTCCTTGCCTAAATCCCGTCAACTCCTTTGCCTGAAGAGGTCCAGATCATATCATTACTATCCTGAATATAGAAACGGAAAAGTACAAATGTAATTCGAGAAGGAGTTTTTCTGCGATTATCTTTCTTTCGGATTCAGGGCATGTTCGTTGAGAACATATCGTTGGTATATACTATAAAATAAAGAAACGAAAAGATCTGAAGGATGTGAATCACCCAAATGGATGGAACCCGCCATCAATCCTATAGGAAACCAAGAGTTTCTAAAAATTACAAATATCATATGATAAGTCACGAGTTATGGCAAATTCGTTCAAAAAATGTCGTTGACTAGCTCTGATAAAGATTACAAGTTTAAACAATTGTTCGACATTTCTGTCTTGTAATGGTGCCGCTACTTATGTAATTTTGTTTATAGATGGGATGTGAGGTGCTTGTGTTTCTCCCAGTAGCTCGTACCAGTTGCCCATTATTTCCGGATATAAACTTCTCATATAATGTTGTGGCTGGGTGATATTTGAGCTCAGAGGCATCAGGATCTGTTGTGGTGTTCTGTGATGTATCATTTAAATGTACTGTGGTGTCTTGTCTGTTGCTAGTGGCGTTGAGCGTGGTTCTCTTCACCCAGCTGGTACGTGATACGCCGTCGTAAGTATGAGTGAAATAACATTAAGAACATTGGCAAATCACAAACAAACAAAATTGTCTTCCGGACAATGGTCGGCTGCACTCATAAATTGGTCAATCTTATCTTAAATCCAGACAATCTGAAAATCTCATCGGTACTATATTCTCACAATCCTTCTGACATTTAGAGAAGAATTAAAACCCGATCTCAAAACTCCAAACATTGCATTATTGTATTTAGAGAATGGTTAAATAGGATCGAAGTTAACATTTTAGTGGAATATTCCAAAACATCACACAATTATACAAGCTGAGTTAATTTTCTTACATCACCACCGGCACGTGACTTTTCTCCGGACAAGTTCATGGTGTTAACACTTACTTATTATGGCTCTCTAGCGGGGGTAACTCAATGATTACTTCAGTTAACATTATAGGCTGGTAAACAACTTATATTTTAGGTTCAACGTGTCAATTTCTATCCTGACATCTTATTATAACTCTTTTCTGGGTTATTGTCTCAACTTGTAAATGTGACAGAAATAATTGAATAAGGGGTAAGTATCTGTCACGTGTATAAGCAAAGATTTATACTTCTCAGCACGTGACGTTTGGCAATTTCATGCCGTAATGATTGAAAGAAATTGTTTTATTTTGTTTATCTTTGATTTCAAATTCAAATGAAGCGGAATATTGTTTCAAGAGTATTAATATTTCCGTTTCAGCTTTTGTGTTCCACGTTGGTATAGAACTTACCACGAAATAACTACGGCACAAATTGTTTTACAAGCGTAACAGCCAAGACAACAACACACAAGGTGTTTCAGTCTAAACGGAATAAAAAAAAAAAGAAGCATTACCTTGTGTGAACACGCTTGGTCGGTGAGCGTAAAGAAAACCTGACCTCTATAGGTATATTATTCGGCGCAACAGTGGATTTCGATGCTGATCATTCTGCCGAGGCACAAGTCTGAAACGTATATATTTCCCCAGGCCACGGTACGCGAAATCTATACAGTATTCACCGGATTAGCTATATGCTATATGCTGAATGTTCAAACGGTAAATACCTACAGGCAGGCACGTGTCTAAGAATCAGCCAGGTGTATCGCAACCGCTACCCCGACAACCGCCTCACAAAGGTTCCCTTATATTATAATGCGAAATACAAATGAATGCTATTACGTAATGTATAATTGTGGAATAAATGTATACATGTCTCTTTCAGGTTTGAGCATGTGTGTATAGTGTGATGCATTAACTGTGTGAGACGTCAAAATCTGCTGCATTTGCAACGTTTGCATTTTTTAATTTCTAGTTTCACCAACAATAATTTTCCATTCTCGTACACTACAATATTGCAATTTGGCAATGGAACGTCATGTTTTACCAGCCGGGGAACTTTGATGTTAACTGTTAAGGGTAAGATGGACACCCACGGTCGAGATATGACAAATCGTTGTTTTACCTTATACCTAATATCCAGAAACAAACAAACCGTAAGGAGAAACAAACTTAGTTGTAGAGCGTTAAAATGCTCCTTCGACGTAGGCCTACCTTATGGGTTCAGACTCGATTCTGCCAGTGGCTGTTTACCAGTAAGCATTTGCCGGGAAGATGTTATGTATACCTCCCGGCTTTTTCACCAACCACAGGATGTACATCGTCTTAATTTAGCTACGTTCTTTAGAAATGGGGATTCGAAATAAAAGAAACAAACAATTAAGTAAACAAAATATATTTTTTTGTCACATCCATTAGACTTATTGAGGTGTTCACTCAATACATGAGAGCTGTTTCACGCCTAACGCTAGTTTTGTTAAAACTACTTCTGTGTAATAATCTAACGCAGAGTGCAGTTGTTATAATTGACACGTGTTTGAGCGGTCTCTCTAAAGCCGTGTCAAAATTAATCAGCGATTAAGCAATTGTCGTAGCGACCCAGCACGCAGCTGAGCTCCTGGTATAATCTTACGCAATAACACAGCTGTACACATTAATTTATCTGTATTTTCGTTTTTGGGGATAACGCTCTCTGATACTGAACAGATCCTAGTTCAGAATGTTTTGGCAAAATGAGACCCTTGCGGGAATCGAATCCACGACCGCCAGAGTAAGACACATCGTAGCCAGCATTAAGAATCTGTTCAGTATATCAGAGAGTGTTATCTCCAAAAACTCGGAGCCTGACTCTGAGGGTCGTGGGTTCGATTCCCGTTCAGAAAATCAGAGAGCGTTATCCCCAATAACTAAAACACAGATAAAGTAATGTGAACAGCTGTGTTCTTGGGTAAGACTATACCAGTAACTCAGCTGCATGCTGGGCAATCTTGATAAATCCGATCTTATCTTCACAACAAGTCACCACAGGAGGTTTACCCCGGCTGGGTGCTGGGCCGTTAACAATTGCTTAATCGCTGATTAATTTTGTCAAATATAACAACTGCCCTCTGCGTTAGATAATTCCACAAAATATTCCACAGAGCGTTATCCCCAAAAACGAAAATACTGTTAACGGTCGCTTTCCAAACGACAGAATAACATTTCCTATTTTATCTGTTATCCAACCAGAGCTATAGGAATATAAATTAAGGCTTTATGGATAACAGCTTCTTTATTTTTTTCTAATGTGACCGCTATCAAACATAACAGTACTAGTATCTGTATCGAAACGTCGCTTGAGAAAAAATATATAAGTTCTTATCCATAAAGTCTTAATTTGTATGTCTTGTCAGCTTCTAAATGCCTCTAAAATATGTCAGAGTTGTTCACGTAGTTTCTTTATAGAAAAAGTGATATATTGACACGAAAAAACAACAAGAAGAAAATGAGAAACATTAAGTAAACAAAAAAACTATAATCTTGCCATGGCTTTCAAAATAGGCGTATACCTTGTGTTACAGAGATAGAGTTTTAAAGTGTTGTTGCAGTTTCTTCTATGTCGTCCATAGTGACTTCAGTGCACACCAGTGACTAAAGCTGCGGTTATTGCATTTTGGTGGGGTTCAGAATTGTTTTTGCGTTTTCACACGCAGAAAAGCAGAACTAACATAATCCGGATCAGAATAGATAGCTATTTGCGATCCAACAAAATTTGTGGATCAGAGTAAATCGGATCATTTTAGTTCATCTTTGTATATAGGAGACATGAGGGGATAGCCGCACAACAACGCCTTTGTACTCTGTGCCACTTAAATGAAATTGAAAGTGAAAACCATTTTCTAATTTTGTGTCCTACTTATAATAATCTACGGCACAAATAGATTAAACAATATTATTGGAAGAAACCAAATATGTTCAAATGCATTCTACTAATGTCCAACAGCTCGGTATTTATAATTAAGAATCTAGCACGATTCCTGTAAGTAGTAAGGGATGAGCGAATGGAGTCGTGGGGGAGTAAAATGTGTATAGGAAAAAACGGGTTTTGTGGGTTGTA
>JAVFBZ010207334.1:0-13358 GCA_032466195.1 Katharina tunicata
CAGTTATGACAGCTGATTGACACATCCACATAATAATATTCTGACAGAAAATTCAGTTTTTAGTTTTTTAGTTATTAATATTATAAAACTGTCCTTCAACCTACAAATTTGATGTTGGAATTATTGGAAAGCCTCTAACTTATACATTTTGAGAAAAATTTAAATTTTTCATGAGATTCTGTGATAGTGCAAAATTCAGAACTTTTGAGTGCGTATGTTACTTTAATCTTTCCATTCTGTTCTTTCTTTAACCAATGATTTTCCTATGTGTGAAGTGATAGTGTCTTCATCAAATAATTACATGTCTATTTTAAGTCTGTTCACATATTCAATGGGTATTTAGTCATTTTGTTTCAGGTTTTCTGACATATATAAAACAAAACTGGATAAAATAGAATGGATATTGTTATTATATAACTTAAGGCGCTCTAGTAGCATTTCTGTGGTTAATTGCAGAATAGGGTATAGCCAAATGGGAATTAGTTCAGAGTTTGTTGTCCTTAAGCATTGGGGTTTCTGTGTATCATGTATTTATGTTTTTATCAAATCTATTCTCCGGCAAATGGATTTAGGACAGCCAAAGGGGAGTTAATCCTGTTGAGTTTCTAAATTCGTTTCTGTTACCTTTATGATTCTGTGTTTATGATTTTATCAAATCTATTGCCCTCTACAGGATTTGGGACAGCCAAAGGGGAGTTAATCCGGTCTATCCTTTTCCCTAAACCAATGGGGTTTAAGTTCTACAAAGATGCCATCAGGTTTATTTTTTTCCTGTTTTGTATAGCTGCAATAGGAATGATCTACAGTGTGGTCATTTTATACAAGGAACAAGTAAGTATAGTTCTTAAATTCTTAATTTGCTTGCTGTTTCACTGAAAGGCATTATTTTTAAATAATTGAAGTCATATGTTTTACCAGGTTTTAAAGGGAAAATTTAAATCTTACAAGTTTTTATATTTTATTTTGTAACAAATATTATGTTAGTAATACCAGGCTTGTTAGTTTTTTTTTTTGTGTTTTTTGACAAAATTAAATCTTAGGAAGAAGTTAAATCTTACTTTCTGTATATTGTTTTACAAGATTTTGTTTGGGAAGAAATTTAATCTTTCTTTGTTTTTACCAGGATTTTTTTTTTATAAGAATTTAAGTCTTTTATTATTTTTAACAGTTTTTTTTTTTTTTATATTGGAAGTAATTAAATCTTATATTTTTTTTTACCTGATTTTATTTTAGAAGAAATTAAATCTTAAATTGTTTTTTTCTTGGATTTATTTGGGACAAAATAAAATCTTATGATGTTTTTCCCCTGTTTGATTTGGGAAGAAATAAAGTTTAATATTGTTTTTCCCTGTTTTTCTTGGGAAGAAATAAAATCTTATACTGTTTTTCCCAAGTTTTATTTGAGAAGAACTCTCTGGCTAAGGGTAGTACGTTTCCCGAGTATTTTAATGGCGTCATACTTAGCACTAAAGGGACTTTATTTTTCCAACAGTGAAAAAGTTACATTTTTGGGTTGTGTTGGAGGCGCCGTCTACAGTTGCAATAAACCGCCGTCATATTATTGAAATACCATTGAGCATGGCGTTAAACACCAATTAAACAATCATTATTTGGGAAGAATTTAAATCTTATTATTGTTTTTCCCAGGTTTTATTTTGGAAGATTGTCCAGCGGACCCTGGATATAATAACAATAGTTGTTCCTCCAGCTTTGCCAGGGGCCATGACTGTCGGGATGGTCTACGCTCAAATGAGGCTTAAAAAACAAGGCATATTCTGTATAAGCCCTCCCAGAATCAACTTTTGTGGCAAACTTAAGCTATTCTGCTTTGATAAGGTGAGAAAATATAATTAATGTGACCGATTAACTTGATGGGAAGTGTCTTAAGCTAAGCGTAGATCGACATGCAACTAACCGCAACTGAGAAATTTTCAGCGATTGCCCACAACTAACATTCAAGCTCGCAGATAGACGCAACTGTCAGTGACTAACTGACCACGTGATCTGTAGTAAATCAACCACGCTCATAAACATGGTTTGTGAACTGTACAAATTGCAGGGTCAATTACTTTTTACCACAAGATACATGTATGTGAACGCCCTTTTTAACAAAGTAACATGACTGTGTCAGAAATGTCGAGACCACTGCCTAGCTTACATATTTACGAGATGGGACTCCCAGAATGTTAGACTTTGATTAGAACTGTCCAGAATCAAACGTAAAAGTTGTCGCCATTTTACCTCCAAAACTATCACATGTTGCATCACGTGATCAGTTTCATTGCAGAAACCGTGTAGATCGACAAAACTCACTGCAACTGGCCAGAAAAAAAAGAACCTGTGCAACTCACTTCGACTGGCTTTTATCCAAGTGCATCGAGTCGCAAGAGTGTGTAGATCAGCATGAAAATGTCTGCAATCAGTGACATCGAGTCGTGACCCAGTTGCAGTAGGTCGCAAGTAAACCTAAAATTAAAGTGAGTCTGGGGAGATTGAATATTTTGGAAGAAAAAGTGTCTCGACTGTAAACAATTTCAGTTGGTGGTTGTGTGGGAGCCTTCTGTGCCCTGGTGCTGTCTGAGTTAAGGAGGGTGGTTGTGTGGGAACCGTCTTTGCCCTTGTGCTGTCTGAGTTAAGGAGGGTAGTTGTGTGGGAGCCTTTTGTGTCCTGATGCTGTCTGAGCTAAGGAGGGTGGCTGTGTGGGAACCGTCTGTGCCCTGGTTCTGTCTGAGTTAAGGAGAGTGGTTTTGTGGGAACCGCCTGTGCCCTGGTGCTCTATGAGCTAAGTGACATGAGGAGAAAATTTATCCTGGTGCCCTGTTTGTCGCCTTGTAAATGTACTGTGGTGACTTGTGTGTTGTCGGCGTCGCTTAGGATGGTTTCCTTCGCCCAATGGGCTGTCACAGCGTCACATGAGTAAAATAACTACTCATACATGTATATAACAAAATAATTAAATATAATTAAATAAGTACGGCCTAAATCCGTGATCAAACAAACGAACATAAAACATTTCAACATATTTGAAACATACATGTTTTGTGGATATTTTATGCCATTTTAATTGTTCCTCAATAAAAATTTACAACAACACTTGATACATTGTTGAGTAATTATTGTGATGGATTTTGGCAATTATTTCTGGAATAAAGATTTTGTTTTGAAAATCTTTTGGTATGACAAATCCACCATATATACTCCGTCATAAGAGAAATACCCTTGAAAAATCAGGAATATGATTTGTTGTGTCCTGTAAAAGTCCTGAAGTGTCTTGTGTGTTGGTGTTCTTGTGCCCTGGTGCTCGCTGACCAAAAAGGCATCAGGAAACAGATTTGTACTGGTGCTTTTTCACCAAGCACATTATTCAATTTATAACATCTTGAACTTCATACTATAAAATGTTTCCAAACCTTTTGTTATTACTGAAATTTGTTTATGTAACCCACAGACAGGAACATTGACTGAGGATGGTTTGGATATGTGGGGAGTTCTACCAGTCACAAATAACAGGTAAGGATTTAAGGTTAATGTATGTCTATCCTTCTGTTATTTATGGCCAGTGGTTTGTGAAAGCTCCGGCTTGTCGAGTAATCTGTGAGGCTGATTTGTTGTGACGTTTTGTTTTGAGTCCTGTCCTTGTTCCGTGGCGTCTTTGTCGGTTGCCAGTGTTGTTTAGGGTGGGTTCCTGCATTTTTAGGGTTGGGCATGCCGTCATGTGAGACAAATAATCTTAAGTACAAGTACAGCATAAAACTCAAACAAACAAGCCTCTTTTGGAGTGACCTCTGAGCCGAGGGCCATCAGGAAGCGGATTTATTTTTGCACCCTGCCTCCTGTCGTCTGAGGCAGCTGGTTGGATAGCGGTACCTGACCAACTTTGCATTTGTTGCCCTTGTGCCCCCTTTGCTAAAGGTCATCAGAAAACTGATTTGTTTGTGGTGTCCTGTTTTTTGCCCTGTAAATATACTGTGTTGTCTTTTTTGTTGGCCAGTGCATTTGAGGGTCGTTTCCTTCACTCATTGGACTAGTACAGCATCAAATGACATAATCTTACGTTAAGTACTGGGAAAAAAACACAATCAAACAATCTCATACAGTTGGGCTACCCTTAGGCGAGTTAAATAAAAAAGTAAATTTTATAACGCTGAACGAGCACACATTTTTTCTATTTTTGTTGACAGTTTCCATGGTATTCTTCATGACCCATCCTTGTTACCACGTGAGGCTTTTCTGGTTTGCATGGCAACGTGTCACTCGCTGACAATGATTGAAGGGGAGCTGAATGGAGACCCGTTGGATTTGAAAATGTTTGAATCCATCAAATGGGTAAATAAGCAATATGCTGCTCACTGAATAGTAGAAGAATTGAGTTTGAGTTGAAGAGACAATTAATCATGATGTGCCACAGCTCAGTTGCTTTTGCTTTGGTCTGTCGAGCCCACTTCAACCTACCCCAAACTAATTGCGGGTTTTTTTGTGATTGTTGACCCTAGATATGTTATAAGAAGAGTTTCCAGCGGTTGTGGTGGGTGGTTGATGAGAACCTCATGCGCCCTAAGGTTCTCTGAGTTAAGGGGCATGGCCAAAATCAACTTATGTTCTCCAATTCAATTTCTATTCAATTTATCATCATATATGTTGAAAAATTATATTAAATATATTTACTAGTTATTTATATTCACTCCACTGAACGAAGGGGCATCAGGAAGCCCTTTTGTTTGTAGTATTGTTTAACATCCTGTAAATGTCCTGTATGTGTCTTGTGTGTTACCAGTGTTATTGTGGGTGGTTTCTTTCACCTTCTGGGCTGGATCACTTCTTTGTGAGTGAAATAACCTTAAGTACTGTGTAAAAATCCAACCAAACAAACAAGTACACAATATTTTAATCTTGTGCTTAATTGGAGATAAATTTTGTGAATGCCTTTGATCTGATTTTCTATACATCTTTAGGATATAGAGGAACCTGGAGAAGAAAGTAAACGGTTTGACTGTTTAATGCCCACTGTGGTCAAACCAAGAACTATGCCCCCTTCAGAGGGCTATCGGGGTTTCCCCTCTTATCAGACAAACTGCCAGGTGACGGTTTCTCCCTTGTACCCTCTCTTTCCCTCAACTCTGTTTGAGTTAACCCAACTTGATGCATGTTTTCTTTCTTTCTTTCAAAACCTCTCCTCTCTTGCATGTCTTTTTTTGTGATACACGTTTCTGCACTGTGCTTTCTTTTGATTGCGTTTCTTTTCGGCCATGTTTTGTTGTGCTCATAGTCACTCTTTTTGTTATTTTGCATGGTCCTTTGAGGTGGAAGCATTTTTGTTGTTGTTATTTCTGCAATTTATTTTTTCATGATATTGTTTGTTACTGCTCAGATCTTCAACATGTTCAAGCATTTATTTTAAACATTATCCCATACCCAGCACAGGTCAGCATGAGCAGATCAGCTTGCCCTGGTAAATTTTGGGTTACCCAGGCAAGTGAGAAAGTCTAAAGTTACACATCATTTGTTTAATTTCAGAAAGGGTCATCCAGCTTTTTTATGTCTGGCACATTGTTCATTTTTAACTGTTTTTGTCTTCAGCAATCATGTTTAAACCTTTTATTTTCTTTCTCACTCATGCTGATGCAATTGAACTACTTCTTTAAAAAAATTTGCCTTTCTCTCTTTGTGGCTTTGTGCAAGAAAATAGAACAAAGAGAAGAAGAAAACCATACATGTTGGTATTTATGGGAAGTGTTTGAGGCCTAAACAACTTATTGTGTCCATTCAAATAGGTTGGGTTGTTGCATCAGTCGTAGCATTTCATTGTCTAGATTTCTGGTTAGATTTGAGGTGGTCAGGGTTTTTTTTTTTGGTGAAGGAGCTAGGTATCAATATTAAAATTGAACGTTCATTTTTTCTGACTGTCGAATAAGTAGGTCTGGAATAGGAAGTTGGAATTTCATTAAGAACACATTTTGGTTGATCTCCATTGACACTTTTGATTCCGGTGAAGGTTTCTCTGTTGCCCCTCTATTGTGTGACTAAGATACAGTGGTGGACCAATACTAACACCTTTATTCATTTTCGAAAAGCCAAACAGCGATCCTCGTTTCGTAAAGGCTGCCTTCTGTGTTGTTTTCAGATTTTAGAAGAACCTGGTTTAGATAGCAGTAAATTTGAGACCATGATGCCGACAGTGGTGAAACCCTGCACTCGGGACACCTTTGCTAACGATACATGTTTGCCAGAAAAGGTGACTTGACTTATATCTACTAACATCAATTTGTGTAGGGTGCCGTCATGAACTGCTGGCCATTTACAGCTTGGCTTGGTCAGTTGAAGGCTCTCTACCGGAATGGGCTGTATCTGGCAAAATTTTCAGATATACTGCCTAAGATAATTCTGTACTAAAATTTGCATGTACATGTAGTTCCAGTTTTGCAAATATGGTGAACAAAAATTTCTTCAACTTCAATTTCTTCAACTTCCCATCACTTTTTAGTGAAAATTCTTAATTATTATTGGATATTTAAGGTATTTACAACAAGAAGGCAAAAGACCATTTAAGGAAAAAAAATTCTGTCCAATTTTAAGATTGATAAACATCTGGTCCATCAACTTAAAGGTTTACTTGCCTTAGAATTAGCTGACTTGAAAACAGTCCTTCTTGGTCCAGGCCCATGAAATCGATTGTTTTCTGTTTTTTTTTAATTTTGGTTGGCTGTTGTGATTTTAATGTCGCTTATATAGGGAGATAATTTAGTTAAAAAATACAAATGCGTTTCAGCATGGAGAGAATTCGTTAGAAGGTCAATTCTTGCAGTTTTTGTAATAAGTTTTTCTAGGAAGCAACAATTCTTTTGATGAGAATGGCTTTATTTTGCGAGGTTGGTTAATTCAGAATGGCAACCAAACAAACAATCAAACAGTTGCAAAGTTAACTAGGTGTAATTGTGGCGCTCAAGCTTGCCGTCACTTTCAGGTATTTAATGCCAATATTTAGTATTAAATTGGAAAATTAAAAGCTATTTTCTCAAAAAAGGCAGATGGCCCAGTTAATACTCGGCCAACGAAATATTTTTAAAGTTTTTTCTCTCACAACTAATGTGAATCAGTTTTATGAATAGAAAAATGTTGGATTTCACGAAACTATGATAAATCTTTATACCGAAATTCTACGGTATAGTGTCTTTAAGATAAGAAAAAGTTTTATGGAGGTTTCACCGACATGTATATGACACAAACTGTCCGCCATTCAGGTGACTGCTCAATTCAGCTCTATGTATATACATGTACATGTAACTCAAAATAGGTACTCACTTTAAGGCAACATGTATGTGGCATGAACTGTCCACCAGACAGGTGACTGCTATAATTCAACACCAACAACATTTAATATGTAAGGGTTACATTGACTTCCTCTTAATCCTGAGCAATTTTCAAAACTTTCCCTTTTTCTCCCTTTGCCTTTGTTAATCCCTTTAACAATTGTTATTATTTATAACACAATTTCAATACAAATATAAATATTTAGCTTCAAGCTTTCCTTGTGCTCTGTGATATATATATATTTAATTAGTCGATATCCCTGGACCATTGTGATTACTCTTGACAAAATATATATACATATATATTTTTTTTTAGAATAATGTTTTCTTCTCCTTTTCGATGATAAGATGGTTAAGACGTTATCTTTAGAATTTATCATTTAAAATTCAGAATGTTATGTTTGACATGCTCTGGTGATGAACTCAGTGGAAAATGTTTTTCTTTAAAACTTGCTTTTCTAAGTCTAATGTAAATAATAATAATTATGCATGTGGTCATTGGAGTGAAATAACTAACTATGGTGTAAAACCTCAATCAATCAATCGAAGTAGAATCTGCTCCATGACAATACATGACAGTAGAGTATGATTTATTGATCTATAGATAAATTTTCAAAAACTGTTTTGTTGTGACCCAAATTTAAGGAAAAAAAAGTTCCCATCCACCTTTTTGAGGTGATTTACAATTAACATGGCTTTGCCTGTCTGTAAATGATATTACAGAACTGTTTTTGTGTAGGTGTACATATAATTATGAAGTTGTTAAAGTTTGGGTCCAAAATTTAAATTAAAGCCTTTTTTTTCCAGCCACCATTTGAAGTGGGAATTGTTCGTCAGTTTACCTTCTCCAGTAGCATGCAACGGATGAGTGTGATTGCCCGTGTACTTGGACAGCCCAACATGGCTGCCTATGTTAAAGGTTCCCCAGAAAAGATTCTCTCCCTTTGCAAACCGGAGACAGGTAAGTGGCATTTTAGAGGGATTTACATGTACTTGTATTTACTGTCATGTTACAAAAATATGCTTTTATATACATGTATATTCCCCAGAAACATTCTCTCTCTTTGCAAAGCCGAGTCAAGTAAGTGATATCTCAGAAGGATTTACTTGTACATGTATTCACTGTCATGTTGGGAAAATATACAGTTATATATAGCCTGCAGAAACCAAACCAAATATAAAAATGATTTTTACAAGTCAAGTTTCAGCTGTACCAATGTCATTATGAAATTTTTTTTTTTAAACTATTATATTCAATATTCATCACTCTAAAATTGTGCCTCATTTCTTATATATGTGTTTTCTTGTTTATTCATTTTATTTTTTATTATTTCTTTTGCTATTTTGTTGGTTTTTTTGCTCACTGGTATCTAATATTTGTCTCTTTTTTTACAGTGCCGGAGAATTTTTCCCAGATTTTACATCAGTACACCATACAGGGCTACAGAGTGATAGGACTTGGTTACAGACAGTTTGATCACAAACTAACGTGGCATCAGGCACAGAGAATATCAAGGTATGTTGGATAGTGCTTGTATCGACAATAAATGAAAACTTGACTCCCATATAGTCCTGGTTTATGGTCGTACCTAAACCTCTGACAGCCCTGTTACACAGCGGCTCAGGAAGGTTTGAGGTACAGTGGCGGAGATTGCATGGTGGCGTCTGTGTGCTGTATTTGCCGTCTTCTACCAAACTATGAGTCCAAGTATTTGTTAAATACCCTGGCCTTAACCATGGCAAAACACCATCAGCATACATCGAAATGCCACTAAGACTATTTGTTTATTAATAAATTTAGAGCCCTCTGACTAAGGGCAGTATGTTTCCAGATTATTTTCATGCTGTCATACTTACACTGTACTACTGGAGGAACATTATCTTTGACTTCACATTTTGTTGTTGTGTTAGAGTCGCTGTCTACTTGTGGAATACAGTTCTGTCATATAAGTGAAATACCCTTCAGCATGGCGTTAAACTCTGTTTCAATCAATCAATCAATTTAAAATATTATTATAATTTTCAGGGACAAGGTAGAACGTGATTTAAAGTTTCTTGGTTTGCTGGTCATGAGAAATACAGTCAAGCCTGAAACGACACCCGTCATTAAACAACTCAGAGCTGCTGACATCAGAACCGTAATGGTGACAGGTAAGAGGCAGTTTACTGGATTACTCAGTGGGCTAGGTAGTGGGCATTTCCTGTTTCCCATCTGACATGAGAGACACTGCAAAGATGATGTTGCTTAGCCTGTTCTTTGTCTGTGGCAGGCAGTTAAACTAAAAGGCTTCAAGAAGCTGATTTGTTGCGGTGCCATGTACTGCATCCCTGGAATGTCATTTCTTGTCATTTGTGTCAATTGTATTTGTCCTGGTGCTGTTCAAGCAAAGGGGCCTTAGAAAGCTGAAGGATGTCCTCTATGGTATCAATGGCTTATTGCCAGTGTTAAAGAAGGTGGTTTCCCTTCACTCTTTGGGCGGGATCTTTCTGTGCCCAGGTGCTCTCTGATTTCTTGTTCTTTCCTGTAAGCTGTGCTTGAGGAACAAAATATAAGACATACAATAAAAAACTTGAAATACCTTTTTTGTTCATATGTTATCACCAGGGATCATTAACCAATGAAATGTCTGAATTCCCTTGGATACTCGAACTGACTGATACAATATAGTTGCGTATGCACCACTGTCATTATAATCTCTCTATTTTGGCAAATATTTTACCAAATTTAATGTAATAGAATACACCAGAACTAATGACAGAATTTGGACCCTTCATAATATAATGATACCGTTGAAAAAGAAACTAACGATGACCTGACCTGCCAATGTCCAGTTGTAACCTCATAAATGCAATATTTAAATTTTGCCTAACCAAAATTCAAAAATTTACTCCATTGTTATCATACAGTACATATCATTTACTTTTTTATGAAGTTTTGCTTGTCTATGATTAAACTATTAAGTTAATTTTGCATTAACTTAACTAAAGTCAAACGCTCGTCAATCAAGTTATTAGGAAAACAATCAAGTGGTCTATCTTCTTCCAGGTGATAATGTGTTGACTGCTGTTAGTGTTGCAAGGGATTGTGGGATGGTTCAGAAAAATGATCATGTGATCACAGTGAATGCTCAACCCCCCGATCACACAACAAACCGCGAGGCCTCCATTGAGTGGCAGTTCGCAGAATTCCCCAGTGAGAGTTTCGGATCTGATTCTGAAATAGGCAGCGAGGTAAAGTTAAATACATTTATTTCGGCTATTTTGTTACTGGGTATTATTTTCTTTTTATTGTCTTTCTGATATCGCAGTTTTTTCTTAGTTGATGATAAATCTGATTTTTGGAGTGTGTTGTTACTATTTGTTGCTAGTTTTTTCAGCGGTGATTTCCTTCATTGATTTGCCTTGTGCTCTCTGAGGATCTAAGGGGCATCAGGAAGCCAATTTGTTGTGGTTATTGACGTGAAATGTACTGTGATATCTGAGTTACCAGCGTCGTCTAGGGTGGTTTCCTTCTTTCAGTCGGCTGGCACCAATAGAATAATCATTTGTGGTTTATATATTTTCACTGATTTGATTTGAGATCACAAAAACTTTAAAAAAAAGCATGGAATAACTGTTGTAATGAATCACTGATTAGCTTTCTCCTTTTTTAAACCGAGAGATGGACCAAATTCTGGAGCCTGATATTGTTGCTTTAAATTCAGTTAAAATCCTTAGTTTTGATGCAGATGGATACTGCAAGATTTTTGAGGAAGGTTAAATGATTTACTTACTTCAAACTAATCCTCTGGCGAAGGGAAGAATATCATTACAAGTTTACATTCCTATTGTCATACCGTACTTACATGTAGTGCTTGAGGAACATTATCTTTCCAGAGCTATTTAACAATTTGCATTATTTGTTACTGTCATTGAAACAATTAATGAAAATAATCCAATGGTGGGTGAGCGGCTAGCTACTCATCTTTTCAAACAACCTTTATAGCAGTATTCACAAAGATGATTTTCTTCAAATAGAGCAAAGTTACAACTCCATCTAAAGATACGTACACACGGATACATGATGATTCAACATTAATATTCTGACAGGTGGTAGTTGGAAGTTTCCTGTGCCCAAGTTCTCTCATTGCTTACGAACAAGACAACCCGATCTGTTGTGGTGTCCTGTTTACACGCTATGCTTGGTCTGTGTTGTGTTTTGCTGTTGTGGTTTATTTTTTTGTAATTTGCCAGCATGGTCCTGCTTAGAAGTGAGATAACCTTAAGTATTGCATCAAACCTCAATCTTACAAGCAAAGCAATATTTCTGTTTATTTTAGAAATTTATTTATTTATCACTCTTTGGCTAAGGGCAGTATTATATTTCGAGGTTACATTTATACTGTCATACTTAGCACAGGAGGAACATTATCTTTCCTAAGGAGATAATACTGAAGCGACTTCACATTAATTGGCTGTGTTAGTGTCACTATTTACTTTTGGAAATACACCGCTTTCATATAAGTGAAATAGCCTTGGGCACAGCATAAAACAGCAGTAAATTAATCAATCAATCAATAATTTCATTTAGATGGTCAAGATTTGACAATGGTATTAAAAGGAAGCAAACTATTGTATCACCATGCGTCTTTCATTGCAGTTGTTACATTGCTCCACTACACATTATTATATAGTTTGTTTTGTTTCTTACTTATCAGGGCCCGCGCCGTAGCTCTGTGGTAAGGGCGTCTGACTGTAGCTCCTCCTTCATTGTACCGCACGGGTTCAAGTCTCCCAGAGGACCTGAGGTATATGAGGGAGTCAAACGAGGTGACTTTGGCAATCGCGGGGGCGGTTTTTACGAGGTTTCCTCCCGGTTTTCCGCCATATTGACTAGAGTAGATTAAGAAGTGGAGAATCCGTCGTCATATAAATGAAATACCTTTGAGTACGACGTTAAACACCAATCAAACAAACAAACAAACAAATCTAACTTATCATGTTTTACTGACTATTTTTACAGACGGAGGCCTTTATTTCAAGCTCTTTAGGTGATGGGAAGGTTAGTTTACAACATCTGATAAAGAAGTTTTTAGTGTGCATTTGAGATAAAGGGTCGACTTTCACCAAATTTTGTACAATATTTAAATTGTTCATAGTTTTTTGGCACAACAGAATTTTAATGCACGATGTTTTATTTCTGTATAAAATATTGTGAAAGTGGTTCCATGTCAGTAGAAATGAATTTTGGCTTTTGGCTGATCGCCGTACCATGGTGGTGTAAAAGCTTAAAGGCCTACACTAGAAATGAATGTAGGCTTTTGACTAATCACCGTAAAATAGTGCTGTAAAGCTTAAAGGCCTACAGTAGAACTGAATGTAGGCATTTGCGCTGATCGCCGTAAGATGGTGGTGTAAAAGCTTAAAGGCCTTCAGTAGAAACGAATGTAGGCTTTTGGCTGATCACCGTACCATGGTTGCGTAAAAGCCTAAAGGCCTACAGTAGAAATGAATGTAGGCTTTTGGCTGTTTTAGAGTTTCGTTTAGCGCTGATGTTTCATATCATGTATCGTCAGTGTTTGTTTCCAGTCCCATAGTGCACCAAGAGTAAAAGATCCTACAGCACAATGTAAAACCTTAATGACATGAACTTTCTAAACTTTTGTCTTGCTTGATTTTTTTCGATACATTTCGATTTACATGGCTGCTTCTTCAGGTATCATGGTTTGGGATATCCATTATCCGTTAATGTCGACCCCAGGAAGCAGCCATGACTGCAAAAGCTTGAGTCGCATGACGGAATAAAAACCAGAAAGCTGACTTTACAACCCCATAGTAAACCAGATAGCTGAGTTTACAAACCCCAGAGTAAACCAGATAGCTGAGTTTACAAACCCCAGAGTAACCAGATAGCTCAGTTTACAAACCCCAGAGTAACCAGATAACTGAATTTACAAACCCTAGAGTAACCAGATAGTTGAGTTTACAAACCCCAGAGTAACCAGATAGCTGAGTTTACAAACCCCAGAGTAACCAGATAGCTGAGTTTACAAACCTCAGAGTAAAAGGACT
>JAVFBZ010207345.1:2929-13358 GCA_032466195.1 Katharina tunicata
ATAGGTCGTTCGTTAACGGACCGAATCGCCTTTTGATAATCGTTCCTTCGGCGCAACAAAAATCGCACACCTGTTAGACTACTATTTCGATAGTTGTCTACTCTACAATTTGAATGGCTATCCACATGAATTTTTCTTTCTGCTTTGTAGTAAGACTCGCAGGTCTGTGGTTAAATATATTTTGAGTTTTAAAAATCATTTTAAGGGTCTCATAATTCGTCATTCTTGTCCAATATCAATATCTCTGGTACCTTCCGTACCCTCCGATAATCGGCTTTTGTGTAATGACATGCCTGTTGGGTTTTTTTTTAGCCCATTAGCGGTATATTTACCACTGCAGGCAATACTTGCATCGCCTGTAGGTAAACGTATCCTATAGGACATAAAGTGCATTCTGCGCCATTAAAAATCGACAAGGAGCAGATAACAGCAAAGGAAACGAAGAGATACAACTATTTAGCATAACATTAGGTCGAAATAACCAATTCAAGTCACGTGAAAGAGTTTAAAGTTGTTTTATGCAGATGATAATTTCGTCTTTTGCTTAAAGGGGAGGCTACTCTAACTGCAATTTATTCTGCCCTGTTAACATGCTTATTGTATCCTTTTGGGAATGTCTGGTTTCATAAGTAGATGTAATAATAACAGAAACAAGAACTTTGAGTTATTGTAGAAAAATCCCACTTGCTAACGTATTTGCCGTATATAGAACAGTACAGCTAGAATTCGCCATCATACCAATTTTCAAATAGCATTTGGTGAGTTTGTTAATGTTCGATTATTGTAAAAGTAGAGTTGGTAAAGTTATCTCCCTTTGACCAGATAATTTTTTTTTGCTGCAAGACTTCTCTATTCCATAGTAAGAGTTGCTTGATATTCAGAGAATTAAAGTTAGATAATGCATAGTTATGTTAAACCTTGATATAATTTCTCATACGAATGCCTATAATCAGGCACTCGGAAGTCCTCGAAAGTACTGCGCACATCATCCCGGACGTGAGTCCTCTGTTTGGTGTTACAGAATATTTAAACTTAATATGCATTTTAATGTGGCTTTGACCTGGGGCAGGAACTGACCATGTCTTGCTAAACTTAGTGGAATACCAGCACTAAATACCCTACCCATCCTCTCAAACCCTGTCAAAGATTAAGAAGCCCATAAACTTTTCAACACCTCTCTGTTTCACAGCCGCTATACAGCCTATTCCTTAAAACTTACACCCGCATTTAATTAAAATTGAAAATATATTCGGATGTTTATATAGTTATTATCTATAGTGGCAGCTCACGAAACACGTATATCATTGATACGGTTCACAAGTAAGTAATTTAGCCTACATGCATATTACAGAATCAGTTTGAGTAGAGAGTTAAAATCAGCAGTTAATAAATACGGCCAACTGTTCCGACACGGCACAATATAATGTAAGAAGATTATGTCCATATTCTTGAAGTTCCAAGATGCCCTAACTTTATATAAATTAATTCATAATTTTAATATAAGTCGGTGAGATCTAAAGCATGCAGAGTGAAAATATTGTTTTATTTTTTATTTTTATGTGTCGCCTTTTAGAACACATCCAATAACCCTCTCAGTATTTAACAGCGTATAGGTCCGTTCAGCGATATGCGGAGAATGCTTCATCTATCTAATCTAATAATCACATCTATAAATGTTGTATCTTCTAGCATCACTTACCCTATTCGTAGGATTTGTTTACTTCCCTATTGTAAAATAGAAGCTCCTCCCCTGGGCTTTCACATTTCATATTCGTTAATGATTTTATCAGGGCAAGCGTTTGAATATATTTACTGATTTTATTAGATCATTCGATTATCTAGTATAACAGACTGATTAATGATGCATGTGGACTGGGTTAATCCAGCCTACAACTAAACCTATTGATATTAATAAGTATTATATTATGACTCTTCTTCTGGGAATTCCTTCAGGAAGCGATGCTATAGCCATCGAGCTGATAGATTCGCGAAATCGCTATTGTAGGTATTCGACGGACGTCCTCTTATCTGTTGAAGACTGTGCACATAATAAACACCAGTCTTTTCCACGTTGTGTGTCCTGGAATGTCATATGTGTAAACGATCCATTTCAACGTGGAAAAAAGTAACGAATGAAAGCCGCAACTGGCTATATAGCTTCTTGTTATTTTTTTTTTTATATTTATAAATGGTCAATCGTTCAAAATTGTAAAGGCAAAATCCAATATTTGGATTAATCTTATAGCTTTCTCAATTCGACGTATAGAGACCGCCAGCCATCTCTAAACACCAATCTCTCTTTGACTTTGATAGCAAACATATAAAACTTCTTTTAGCGTCCATAAATTGAAGACGTGGCAGAAAACTTTAATGTGAGCTGGTATGTAACGGGACCTCTTCAACATATTACAAACGGTAGAGTCAATCTCGCGATAAGGTACAGTTACATAACCATATCGGGTCGAGAGATATGTAAATTAGAGCATGTTTTTATACTGTACGTCAGTCAGTATAAAGGCTGGTGGATATGGATTGGATAGCAAAACCCAACAGCTGCTGTAAATCACTGGTTGGTACTACCAGTACTACAGGGCTTACTCAAAGCATGTCTCTAACAGAGGCTATTCTAAGAGATGGAATCTTCCCAGGTTACCTTACCAGATGTAGGTATTAGATAGGTATTAACATCACAGTGTCTTCACCATGTGTTTTGCTCACTTATCTATTTGGCCTGAAGAAACTTCACATGTTTGATAGATATTTGAAAATTTCCTCTCTGTTCAGCCGATAAGGAATTACAAGGCCATTTGATGTTTGATAAACATAAAATTTTACTTAATTAAAGGTAAAATACTCTGATAACGTCGTGTTTACTCTGACAGGCAACTCTGACGTGCTCTGAATGGCTGAGTGGATTTGACTGCTTTGCCTCTACCTTTTGTCATATTGTTTACGTTCTATATAGGCTGTATGTTTTTTACAATATTTTGTAATCAATTAAACGTCTCCAGGCCGAGAGCTTCCCACCAGTAATCTCTCGAATTATTATCCAAGTACCTTAACATATCTCATGATGGAAACGTTCCAATTGATTCTTAAGGGGAATTTATTGGTTAATCATGACGGTAGGGAATAGTCGGGTGGCTGACTAAGTAGTGAAGTTTATGCCGGTGTTTTAAAAAATGTGTCTCGCATTTTTAAGCTAATGTTAGGAGTATGATATTTTTTTATATTATTTAACATCTTTAAATACTGAGATTTCGTGAATATTATATCCAGAATAAATGAATACTTGCACGTACTTTGCTAATCATCAGCATCGGTAATTTTTGCATTGCAAATATTTGTTTTGAAAACACTAAGTGCGCCAGTTCAGATTCAGAGAAACAATATAGTCCAACAATATCGCTATATGCTGCAGTGGATAATCATCACTTCGTACCATGGTTTACTACACAGATTTTCTCGCGGTGTTTTTCTTCAGTTTATTGTTGTAATGTTGAGTCTCTATTTGACTCCACCCAGCTCGTGTTTCTATTTAATAATGTGATCTACTCCAATCTGACCTCACTTGGAAAAACTCGGTTAGAGGTCAACAAGAAAACGTGAAGTGTTGTCAAACAAAGCCATTCCGAAGCATGTTGCATCTATATGTTTCTGCAAGCAAATACACTTTTTCTTTTTAACAGAATAAAGCTTCTGTCCCTTCTGCTGGTGTTTACAGCGACGTAGTCCTTTTTAAGCTTAAAAGTATGTCCGCTTTTGAGATAACACTCTATTACGGCAGGAGGCCGAATGACTAGTGGGTAAGGTAACCGACGTTTGAGAAGCACGGGTTCGATTCTCACAAGGTGTCAGCCGACATAAACTTTTCTTACCTACACTTCTTCTATATCTCATCCTCTTTTCCAACTGGGATAATCTCCGGTGGTGACTTGTAATAGAAGTTATGTAGATTTATAAAGATGGCCACTTTTCCTTTTCACGAGTCAAAATAGGTCAAGATTGTTGTGATAATATTGCATCCCTAATATTTAATATAGGCCCAGTGTGTTTGGGTAGCACTAGACTTATATAAATACAGTTAACTAAAGGCCCCGCATTTACATAATTCAAATTTTCTTCATAAACTTTAGAAACTCTTGTCTTAATTTCAACCTTTTGTTTAATCATTTAGTTATCATTTCAAAAGTGTCTGTTAAAATCTTGCATTTATCTTCACAAAAAGTTTAGAAAAGTAAAATCTATGAATTTCAAATGAGGTTTGCGTTTTATCTTAACTTTAAAACGTAGTTTAGTATAGCTTTATGGATACTGTTATTTAACAATACTAAAATACATGGCACCATACACGGGATATTTTTGAGAGCTGTCCACAGTGTATCAAAGAGATTACCAGCAACGACGCTTTAAAAGCTGTGTAATAACTCTTCGCTGCCATTTATAAAGACTCTATCGGAAGTGTTTACTCAAAACTCGACTCGCTGAAAACAAATGAATCTGGTTCTATTTGCTTTTAATATAAACATAAAGGCTGTTAGTCTGTTAAAAACTCAATACTTTACGATTAACTGCTTTAAGAAACATTATTAAACCCCAGACAATCTACACAGATGACACATGACCAGTGTGGTATTCAGTTAAAGATAATGTCCCTATCCCGTTAAAGACCTATAGCTGTAGAGTAGAATAATTTGGTATTAACGACTAATCAAAGCACCTGAGCCCAAATGTGATGTTAACATGATAACATACACGGGACCTCGGAAGATTGGGTTTTTAAGATATGGAACATTTAAGATATGGAACATATGCAACAGTGTTGTTATAAATGATATGATATGGGGAATTACTTGCTGACTAAATCTCCTGTCTGTTACCGTGTTCAGAACTCCAGAATATTTCAATGTCTTCTTCGTTCCATCCAATAAATCTAATAATAAGCAAATCTACACCACCGACTTATTTATAGAAAAATCTCACGTGGTAAACATTGATGTGTACCTTGGCGTACCTGGTAGCGTGGGAAACTATTTGCCTCCCTTATGATATACAGATAATACATCTGATGAGTTGGTATGGGGCACTGGTAAAAGAAAGGTCAATGTTACCTTTAAGAAATAATCTTAAATGTCATCAAACACCTATTTCACTCTTTAACGTCGGTACACAGGCACTGGCAAAAAAATGTCAGGTTATGAGGCAAGAGCGGATTTATATTAGCTTGGTTCAAAAGAGAAAACGGGTTTGTAGACCCATGATCAATTGAGCCCAGGTTCAATTCAAGATAATTATCAAAATGCATTTGCTAATGATTTGCTGTGGCGGCCTCAGAGAAGGGTTCAAACGAAAACCATTAAAACGATGTCTGATGTTCATACGATAAGTATACTCATAACACGCGATAAAGACCCTGGCCGTGGGGAAATTCCATCTCTTCGAATAAACTTTGCCATAGCGATGAGTTCAGCAATGAAAACGAGTAATGTACCGGTAAAGTGGCTGTCAATTTCCAACATATTCACTTCATACTTATTTTAATACTAACAAGAAAAACGTACTCTTAATCACACGACACGCGTCTAGAGATAGCTTTACTGAGCATATCTTATCGGGAGCTTAAAGCTAAGACAGGCAAGATGCCAAAGAGGTCGCATTACATCCATAATTGTGGAGATTAAACAGTGTGATATTTAGGGAAGTTATCTGCATGTATGTGTTTGGCCACAAGGTTATTATTGGTGTCAATTGACAATATGTTGTAATATCAGATTGTCCTTATTTGTAACAATATGGCTTTATATTCTAATATTTTATTCCCGAAATGCATGCATATACATCACTTCTAGCCTCAATTGTACTTCATATATATCCATGTAGATGGCTTCTATGTTCACTGCAGACGATGGCATAATACAGCCCATAGAATCCGTCAATCTGATTCTTCCTTTCTATGCAGTCGTGAACTTTTGGTTTACTCTTAAAAAACCACCGTATTGATCTCAATTATTTATCGAATTACTATGTAAAAGGATTATGGTCTATACGCTTTAATAGAACAGTTATATATGAAACAGCATGTTGATACGAAAACCTTAAAAAATTAATGCATTTGAACATCACAACATGTTCCTAGGATCACGCGACGGGCATGTCAGGATAACTAGATGGCTATAGCATTACTGTATTAGTTCCGAGCGTGTCTTCATGCTGTCATACTGAATAAACCAATGGAGGAAAATTATCTCTCCAACAGAACTAAAAGTTGAAGTGACTTCACATTATTTGGTTGCGTTAATGTCACTTGTTGAAATACACCGCAATCATATAGGTGAAATACCCTCGAATATGCATGCGTTTAACACAAATCAATCAATTAATCAACCATACAGCTAGGCATATATGTGACCATAGGAGTGATCGTAAAACACAGGAAGTAGACCGGTGACGTGAGCATAAACATATTTAAGAGAGCACGTGCACACACATTGGTTTCTTTAATAGTATAAGGCAAATGTACTAACTCTAGGTTTGTCTACTGCATGAATTGTGGTTTGACGGGGTTTCAATTCACCTTTCATGCAGCTGTCTAGTGATACACTACTTCTGTGGACAAGTTAATCCTGATGTAGCGATAATTCCTGCGGGCAGTGATTTTGAAAGGTGTTTAGCAAACTATATGTAACTTACACAGTGTTTCGCGCTGTGGTCTGGCTCTACCACACTGCACATGTCCGATTTTCTCATAGCATAGGTTAACTCAGGATGAAGTAACAGAATCAACAAGAACACGTTATGTGTTCAAAAACAGGACCTAAACCTGAACCTC
Source organism: Katharina tunicata (assembly GCA_032466195.1). Taxonomy (NCBI): domain Eukaryota; kingdom Metazoa; phylum Mollusca; class Polyplacophora; order Chitonida; family Mopaliidae; genus Katharina; species Katharina tunicata. Next base: position 9,759 of record JAVFBZ010207345.1, read on the forward strand.
GTAAGTGTAACATTTCTTCTGATTACCGAAGGAAACGTGTACCGTCTCCTTTTGCAGAGAAAATGGTTTACTTTCGCGGGAGGCGAATACGTAAATGTACTTCAAAACCTTGTTTAATACAGATCATTACTTTCTCTCCATCAATACATTGAATCGAAACGATTTACTTTGATATGGTCAAATCCTTGCCTCTGTAACGAAAAACAGGGTTTTATACCTGACAATCTTTATAGCATTATATCGCCTTTACGTCTTGTTCTGATCAATTATTAACGAAACACAAAAAGTGGACGGGATCCAGGGAACAAGTGCTCCAATCGATGCTCCAATACTTCCGATTTAATACGTTCGAAATTTTTAATATTTACTATAGCATCAACTTGTTTATAATAAATTCATACATTTTATCTCAAGTATATGCGGAATAAATAAAATACAGCTATTCAATATGAATTCAAGCCAAATTGACAAATATAACAAACATAGTTTTATGTCCATATATATGTTCCGAAAGTCTATAGGCAATTAATATAATGTGTACATCGCTCAAGGATTTCTCTTTTATACACTACGAGCAGTCGGTACTTTTTTGGTCTGGTCATTTCGTACAGCGGACATGACCAAACCGACACCTCGTGCCACGGAAATGAACTCAAGGCGGCCGTGAACATGTAGTTGATCTAGAATGTCATTAAACCGAGTGTAATACACTTATGCGATTGTGTAATTGGAAGTGGAAGAGTGTGGACGCATTCGAGAAATCAATTGACGAAACCACATTCTGTCAACAATAAAAAAAAAACAGCTTGTTGCTGGTTAGGACACCATCACGTGTCCGTGAATTAAAATGTCCCTTGAATTTATCATGTTACAAATGATTCCTCAACTAAACTGACTATGTCCCTCAAATAAATACTTATAAGGACTGTTTGGACCTATGTGAAATCCTTTCTTCGTATACAATTATTTTGTGCATATAAATGTTTCTGTTAATTATCTTACATAAATTGTGAAAAAGGTTTGTCACCATCTGATGAATGCAAAATAACAACAGATCCGTATGCTTTTCTCAAATCTATAATTTTCTGTATATTCTCCAGATTGTTAACGTTATTCAGCTTACGTGACATCATCAAAGGCAATCCAGCTGGACTTCAAACATAAGATCAATTATTACACACCGTGGGCGAAAAATACTGATGGTTATTAAATAATGTTTAATAATTGATTAAATGTCCATAATTGTAATGATAATAAGTTATTTTCTCAATTATCTGAAAACCAAAAAAGGATTAGTGGGTTATAATGTAAGATTCAATTAAACATTAAACAGGTGCGAGAGAAAAAAAAAACTGGTAATTGTATTTTTCACTTAATGAAAACTATAAAAATGTTACAAGTTGTACATGTCAATGTTCACACAGGATAGACAGTTTAATTTGCTCGACGAAAACCTTGCAAAATGATTTAGTTCCTCTTTGAAGTGTCACTTAATGACAACTCATGTCCAGCTATTATTGTAACACATGCATTTTTATTGTTTTATGTTTTGTAGACTCGACTTCACTTTGGAACATTCCAATTTTCTCAAGAGGTTAAGGTTTTTCGTCAGTTTAATATTTCCATCAATTTTGAAGTAGTGTTTCCTCAATCCATATTCTTCTGGCAGCCGACGTGCAATTTTCAACCAAGATGCCCTTTTATCAACTTATCCAGCCGTATAGAATGTCGTTTCCATAGAGTCCTCAATTAGGAGCTACCAAACAATGCTAAGTGATTGCAGAGAGCCTGAAGGACATGCCATCGAGCTGCTTTCCCAGAGCTAAAATTGTAAAAGTATTTCTGTTTCGATCCGGGTACAGATTGTTTGTCAAACCATGTGCCGTTCATTCACCGATAACATATTAGAAGTCCTGTCACGGTTAGAAACAGTATCGATCCAGATATCGTGTGACAGAGAATCTATCTGCATCCAACTCTGGTCCAACGGCATTTGTCCGAGACATCATTGCCCCACAGTCAATCGATTGGCAGCGATGTTATGCCATTTCAGTGACCTCGTTTTCGCTAAAAGGATGAGAAATCCAACACAGTTCAACAGTCAAGCACACAAAACAACAAAACAAGTCTATACAAGAGCGAAACATTCTGTTACTTTGCCCTTTTTGTTACGATGATGTTTCGGTTAATTAGATTGGGCAAAGTTTATCGCATTCTGTTATTTTGTTGGCATGCACGGTTATATTGCACGTTTAAGTTTCAAATGGTTTAAGAGCTTCAATCATTACGAAAAGCATATTTGGATTAGAATAACTTTAGATTTAAAAAAGTTATTTACATTCTTCTATATTCATGCATCGGAAAGAAAATATATCGGCTAATTCCGCGAAATGCATGCATCGTGTTTTCTGTGCACGATATCTGTAATGTATAATACCATTGACTGTACCATGCGTATTGTGACACAAATGGATGAGCTTGAAATGTAAATTAATGTGGTATCTATTACAAATACAAAATATATAAAGAAATGTGAATAAACGAAAACAATTTGCGTATACATGTATACAGGAGAGTAATCTATTTGTACAACTTTGACTATACGCTTCCCCTTTTTGGCATTATAACGACTTCCCGAAGATGATATAATGTTGTATAAGATATGGACCAACATGTCAAAGACTGCTATTCTCTTATTTTCACTTGAGTTCCGAAAACATGAAGTGACTGCAACAGACGAAAAATCGTTTCAGCTAAGTCTACATACTTTGCGCCACGGTGTCTCTGGTACAATGAAGCAGCCTATACAAAACACAGCATCGCAATTATGTCAGCCTGGCAATTCGGTGAAAAGAACGACCTAATTCTTAGAAGAAATGACTCACTTTAGGCGTCCTTATTGTTCACGATTTCGAACAGTCTTTATATGCAGTCAGAGAATCATAGAACCAGGAACTCATTTCGCACCTGGGATTCTGAGCTGTCTAATGGAACGAATGTTATAGTCTAATCCCTGACAGAAACAATACAACAACAAAAAAAAAGGATGCGAGCAAATGAGGTCTTGGAAAGGTTCGCAAATCAACTTGGCCTCGATCAGGTGCATGAAGAAGAAATATGTCTTCCTAATGAGTTCCACCTAATGAGTTCCAGTCAAGTCAGCTTCTGAGACATGCAGAGATGGTTACAATTACACTATTACACAACAAACAGAACCAGCCTTAAGCAGTATACAATTTGAGGCTACACGTATATAGCTAGTACGTATATATTGGTTTCGGAGACAGGTTGGTCAAATTCTCCGTTACCTTAACGGCCCGTTCGTTATATGACGTTGCGTCACAAAGAAATTTACGCCATGCCATGATATAAGTCCATCGTTACGTAATGTCATCTAACTGAGCTATGGACTATCACCATTTTGTCGTTCTTAAAACAACTAAACGAAGTGCACGAGTATACAACGTAAACACATAGTTATAAATAGTGGGTTTCTGGAATATCTCTGGATTTAACAACGTTTGCGAATTTATGTCATACAACCGGGTTTCCATACACTAACCATATAAATTTATAAAGAATTTTAAAACTGGTTATCTG
>JAVFBZ010207356.1:8202-32187 GCA_032466195.1 Katharina tunicata
TTAATGCATTCATAGTTTGTTATGAGATCATGGGATGTTAATCATAACGCCTAAATAACGAAGAAACAGTTCGGATATATCTAAACCTTTTGTTATGTCCTTTCCCAAAGTTTCATGGTCGGCTTTACATTATTTACAGGTGAAGATAGATGGATGTGTACGCTCATGATGATGAAGGGATGGAGATTAAAGTACGTGTCAACAAGTCTCAACACCACACATTGTCCGGATAAGTTTGACGAGTTCCTCAAGCAAAGGCGTCGATGGATTCTATCCGACATGGCGAACACCATCCTGGTTTCCAAGAACCTCCGGAGCTTATCTGTTCAGAACCCGTGCTTCTCTCTGATGTACATCCTCTACATGCTGCAGATGTTTGTGGTGGTGTTGTTGTCGCCAGGTTCCACTATTATTATGTTGACGGCTGGACTTGACATGGTCCTCTCCATACCATTCCATATTACCACGCCCATCTACGGCCTTGTACTTATTCTCTATACCTTAGTCTGTGTGTCACGCTACCCGAAGCTACAATCGGTCGTAACGTTTGTCTTGCTCATGCTCCTGGCTGTTAACATAGCTATTGTCGTAATAGGAGGTGGCATTTATATTATGCAGGACGTAATACGTGGTAAGTTACATTAATGCCTTTTACTTAAATCACACTCTTTGGCTTGATTAGAGCGTATCTTTTATTTTCTTTATGAAAATTGGGAATTAACATCTGGAAAGATATTCCGCCACCGGCGAAAGTATTAAACGAGTTTTTACAGTAGATAATTTTACTTTTTTTCTGGTCGTTCTCGTCAGGCAAAAAAAGTGTTGTATATTAGATTTCATATCCGAGCTCTTTACGTGAACTATCCGTCGAACTTGATCAAATGTAACTATGATCACAAATATAGGAAGCACGAAGAGCTCGTATATCAATACAACCACACAGCTATGTACACTGTATAACATATATAACAGTTCCGTTCATGAACGGTGTACAGGTGTGAACAAATACCTACGCAATCTGTATAAAATTAACTCCTTTTCTCTACAAAAGCAAAACATTTGTAAGTTAACTGCGTTTTTTGAAGTAGGGCAGACAGCAGCCCAAACCCATTGTATCATGATGGTGTCGGAAATTATCGTCAGGCAAAAAAAAACTTCCGAAAGTTAATTTTAGATTTAACATAACTAGTTTGGGAGGCTTATGTGTTAACAAGCACGACTTTTTACTGAACATCCAACCAATTAAACAGCAACAGTAGAAAGTAAACTTGTACGGGTGTTTCATTAAATCGTACACATTGTGCAACCTATTGAAATAGATACTAACATAAGGCGCCATCTGTGACAGTCTCCTGGTTTAATGGGCCACATAGGTGTGTGTGTGCTGGGAGCGGCTCACGGGTTTAAGGTAACAACAAATCGCGAGTGCGTTTGACAAACCCAAAATAATGTTAATCTTATTCGATTATATGTTATAGAGTTGCCGCTTGGGTCATATACATAGAATAGTGAGGGGAAAACACTTACAGATCATTCGTCATATGCTTCCTACAAAATATTCACTAATATGACACAAACGAAAAATTGCTTCTAATAATATGTATGCCAATAAGAAATTATGAAACAGCCTAAATGTCTTAATTCTTAGTCAATAAATCAAATATATAAAATTAAAAACCATAATATTTATAAAAAATCTACATGCTACGGTCAGTTGACCTACATGTATTATTAAATGTAAGTTAGGCTGTTCGAGGTTAATTATCCGACGGAATATCCCAAGAATGTCACCATTGCTTTGTCATTGTGGTAATATTACCCTAAAACGCTGAAGAATACAATTGGCAGTTATCTCCCTTGTATTGTATATTTTCAGATATTGCGGAGGGAAATATACAGTTTCAGGAGCATTACATTCTCATTATGTTAATGGCCAGTTTGATTTTTGCTGCTCTCCTTCATCCAAGAGAAGCGTGGATCCTACTGCATGGCCTATCCTACATGCTTTTCTTTCCAGCCATGCATATTCTTCTACCGATATACGCAATCAGTAACATTGTGGATCAGAGCTGGGGAACTAGAGACAACGTAAGTGAATATAATGTCGTTACCTAGTTGACCAAGTAAGAAACACCATCCCACCCACACCCGAACCCAGCCCAGTCACACCCCCACAAAAAAGGGGTTCAAGTGGATAGACCAAATGGCACAATAGTGTTCAGGAGAGTTGTCCTCATTCTGTTAAGCCACGTTAATACGTACACATGCATGGTGGACATGTTGTGCCATAAGTAATGCACCTCGATAATATGTGTATGGTGATAGTTACACAAAATGACGAACAGTTCATGTTGACCTAATATTTCAGTTTATTTATACCATCTTTTGAAGTAAGATGTTTTTAAATACACCGAAATATGAATTGTACATGAGTCCTTGGAGTTTTATGTTCAACATATCTGTGGACTATGGAGTACATATATAGTTTTCACAATTATTCAGTAAAAAATATCACAAACAATGGTATACCACTCCTTACTTGGACATACAAATATTGTCGTTAAATATTTTTAGTTGTATTTTTTGTGGAGAATCAGACAAAGGGTCATGACGAGTACAAATACTCGATGTTTCTCCGACAAAGATAAAAGCTGTTGACACGCTCAAGATTTATATATTTATTTATTTGATTGCTGAATGATCTCCTACTTAAGTGTATTTCACTTATCTAACGACACATGGTTGAAAACGGGCGCCCTAAAAACTTGGACAGGGTGATTTGAACCTATTCTGGTTACAGTGAATGGGCTCAACAGTCCAACACTCAACAAACAAATCCACAATGCATTCCCGGCACAGTGACAAAAACACATTTATTTATTTTAGCGCACCGGTCGTTTACTTATGCTTATCTTTCTGTATGTTTACTAGCCCAGGAAGTCACACTTTCACAACCTTGATTTAACCAATGTTGATGTCAAATACAAATGTAGGCCTATATACAAGTTTCACCAAGTGCATATATTATTAGAGTGTTTTTCCTACATAATAAAGTTGGAGAATTACAGATAATGGAAGTCAGAATATTGTCCTGAAACAGATTCAGTGCGTTATTATTTAGATGACCTGTTTAACCGATGTAAAGTAGTAGCTATGGAAGCCGATTAAGGCCATATCGCAGCGTTTCAGTTTTTTGTCCTGGAGCGATACTGCCTTAACAGGTTTCCATAAGTTAAGGGCTGAACAAGTTTTACAAAGTATTCAGTGGCTATTGACGGATGTGTGTGATCTCATGAATTACAAAATCTTCAGTATAATGAACAATATCAGTTTGGAACATTAGGAAGACTCGTTGTTGGGAAATGGTCCATATATTGAATGACTTTGAATGTCATTCTTTAAGTGTAAGGAAATTTATTTGAATTAATATATTTCTTTAAATCTGCTAGAACTTGTTTGTGTTTAAAGTGATTTGCTTTAGATTCAGTAACTGGGGATCAACAAGATCAAATAGAGCTGGTTTAATAAGTCGTGAGCCTTGGTTTGAATTGTGTTAAACGAGAGTAATAACTTAGAAATTCGTAACACCTGCATTTATTTTTGTTATCATTTTTCTCCTCTTTCACAGCAAAAAGCCAAGGTGCCGAAAATTTCATGTTTCCCGATCAGGAGAAAATTGAAGAGGAAGAAAAAGGCAAAGAAGACAGGTAAATTGTGACGTTTACGTTTAGCGTCGTGCAATATTGCCTCTCTAAAAGAAACTGTATAAAGGCTTGAGTGTTATGTAAACTTTTAGTATCTGTAAACAGGACTTACTGATTGATTGATTGATTGATGAACCGATTGATTAATTGGTGCTTAGCGCCGTGTCCAAGGCTATTTCACTTATAAGCCTGCGATGTATTCCAACAGTAGGCGGCTACTCAACAACAAAATAATGTAAAGTTAGCACGTTTCGAAAGACAGTGTTCCCCCAGTTCATGACAGCAGGAATGTATTCTTCAAACATACTGCCCATTTCCAGAGGGCCTCCCTAACTGAAACTGAATACTGGCTTGTATCTTTTTGTATATAGGAATCTGTACAGTCTTTGACTAACAGCCTTCGTCAATTAGACTGCTAATTTCCTAGAGATTTATTCCCGTCAGTCTATTCATTCCTTACAATAATTGCTCTTTTTACTATTCGCAATCAGTTAACAGTAACTTGTTAGACACAATTAGGTGAAATTGCAGGGGCCTATTAATATAACACTGAGATAGATACCTCGTTTGATCATTGCGTCACATAAGTGCATTGCGAAAACGTCACGGAGGAATCTTTCTAAGACACGCTCCAAATATATTGTGTTTTAGGAGCAGCGAAGGCCGGAGTAACAGAGAGCGCCAGAAGTGTGTTCTCCCCCATGTCAGAGGGGAATTATGAACAGCAGGATGAGTTCAGATTCTGGACTCAAATCAAAGAAAAGTTTCTAGGGATTGACGTGAACCTTGGATTGAGCTTGGACGACATGACCAAAGGACTTCGCAGACTCAGACTAAAATCTGTTGTTGCTCTCCTGACGGCGAATGGTGCTTGGCTATGCTGCCTCAGTGTGCTCTATTGGTACACATCCACAGGTCGCTCTAAAGTGAACGCTTACGGGCTTATATGCGGTGTGCTCTACGGCTTTTCCTTCACTGTTCAAGTTCTGGGTATGACAACATACCGACTCAAAGTCGCTGTTGACTTCTTGACAAAAATGTGTATGGATGTGGGCCAGCAGAGGTGGGTTACGGACAAAAAGTGAACTGGGTTCATATTTAACTACATATTCACTTTCCAGAAAGCAAGTATGCATGGACATTGTATATACCAAACCATTCTCCAAGATCAATTGCCAGTTCAAGGGATGTTGAAGTTAATTAAAACTTTAGATCAGCTTATGAAGCCGATGCAGCAATAGTCAGTGGCATTTCAGGGTGAGGACAAAACTCAAACGTGTATTTGATTGTTTGCATGTATGATTTGGATTTTACGTCGAACTTCCCGGTCACAGGGCACAGGAAGCTCCAGCCTTATACACGCCGTGTTTTGTATATTAAACGTCTGCAATAATAAATTACATTTTCAAGAAGCCTACGTGTTTAAAAAACCTAGATTTGAACAAATTTGCATAACCTGGTTATACTAGATGATCCTTCTGGGGTCTAACCTCTTCAAATTCAATTGAAATGTGGTTAAAATTCTTTCCGTGGTCATTCCTGTAAAATACAACAGTGTGTGGCTCGTGTGTTATTAGAAACAAATATTGTACAACAAGAAATGCCAGTACTTTTAATCTTCCTGTATATATTCTTTTCTTTATAATAATTCTACAGCATAAATATTGATATATGTATATTTGCATATTTATATATTTATGTTATTATGCTATCTGTATATAGATTGTTATAATTTACGAAAAAACATGTGGAATATATATTTGTATAGCAATACTGTTACGATGTTGTAAGTAAGGTCTCAAATTGAGAAATAAAACTGCTTAAAACTGTTTTGGATTAAGACGGTTAGTGTTTGTACAACCATTGATTACCCTAAAGAGTTCGAGAGCTCTGGATTTGTATTTAATTCTCGGGGTTGAAAGGAAACCGAATATACCGGGAAAGTGTATGTATTTATCTTGTGGTCTAATCCAGTCAGAAACTAGCCATTAATTCAATAGATCAGCTTCGAATTATGTAGAATTTACAAAACCTACAAACGAAGATTGGTTGATTGATTGATTGGGATTTACGCCGCACTTGGTTATTTCACTCATATGAAGGCGTACAAGCCCGACCAGCGGCGGGAACCATCCACTCAACACAGAAGACACTACATTACATTTACATGACGAAAACAAAACACCGTAACAAATTAGTTTCCTGATGCCCCTTAGCCCAGAGAACAGCAAGGCACAGGCATCCAGCCATCCACCCGCCTAAACGAAGAAGCCATGCTGATTTGACTACCACGGAGGAGATTAAGTACTCACCATTTAGGTTTAGTCAACAAACAATCATCAGAAGTACATATTGTTATCTAAAAGTTATCCTTATGAGATGTACCTACATGTTTATCTCTAATTAAAATTTCTTCTGAAAAGATGTAAACACAGATTGGTCTCTCTTGGTTGTCGGGACATTGATACCATTTCTTAACGACTAGTGAACTTTCACCACAGGATAAAGACAAAATAACGTACGATTCGAGAGACAAATGTTCCAGGGTTGACAGCAACTTTTAACTTTTCTCAAGGCATTCTTCTTTCTCAGTCGTTTCAGTCTCTGTTATTCCACCATGTTGATCAGAAAGTCCAAAAACTTGCTTGTAACATTTTGCAAGAAAAAACAAAACTATAAAAGCACCGATGCAAATTATGGATGACCCTAACATTACATAAAGGAACCACAATTTGGAGAATTCCTGGTAAAGATACCCTATCAAGATGGGAAGAGTCATTGCACCAGTGGACGCGCTCAAAATAAAGAACGCCGAGAGTTTTCCAGATACTTTAAACAACTTCTGTTCAGTCCATGTAAATACAGATGGGAACGTAGACGATATTGATAATCCTACAAGTACACAGCATCACCACATAGTGATTTCACTATCATTCGAGCCCAGCATCATACCTAAAATAGCCCCGATCATTATGATATAATTTCCTAAAATCATCATGTCTGGTGAAAGAAGTTTAGCTATTATTACAGATAATCTTGATTTCGTCTATCTCAAATGCTGAACCGCGAAAGTCATTAAAAACGCAGCAAAGAAATCACAACTACCCGCATACATCATAAAAAAGATTCCAAGAAAAATCAGGCAGCAGGCTTTTAGCGGAAGATTTAAAGATTTGGAATGATCTTCCAAATCAACACTAGTTTTCTTATAAATTCTGATTTTTCGCAGTTTGCTAAACCTTGCCTCAAACGGAAAAGACGTAGCTAAAATCCACAGCCCCACTATGAGATAAACGTATTGAATCTGACTAGTCCCCGGACGAAATAGATTATTTGAACGAGGAGTGTCCATACCCGTGGAATTATCCACACCGCTTACGTACTCAGTGTAATTTAACAATTCCCAAGGTGACGATAAACTTGTGTTGCCATTATTGAAGGTCATATTAACAGTGTAATATGAAGGAGTGTTGGTGTTTGTATCGGTTGATGACGCCGGTGCCAGGAATGGTGTAGCCAGCAGAGGAGATACCATTGCACCAAGAGCGAAGGCGAAATGTAGAGCCTGCATATAAGGACCACTGTCTTTACCCCAGATTGCAACTGTTCCTGAATTACATCCTGCCAATATATAAATCATTTTTAAACCTTAATTTTTTTCATAAATGTTAACAGTTTTAAAATGACAGTTCTGTTTTTTTTTTTTCACGGTACAACTTCGACCGTTTAACGCAAATCTACACCAAAGAGTGAGCGGTAGTGGTATATTAAGCCACTTTATTCACCTGGGTTTGGTTGTTCAAAAGTGCAAGAGCCAGGGCGAGTCGATACAGAACCACGCATCCCACTAAACTATTAACTATTATACTCCGTTCTCATCAGGTAAATTATGTGCTGGCTACAACTTCCAAGATTCAACGACAATGAACACCGATCTCTCTGACATACATTGTAATACACACGTCGCATTGACGTCATTAATGTGTTGCGACAAAAAGTGTTGATTTATGTCACAGATAAATCAACATGTTTTGACGTCAGCGCGCTCCAATAGCGTCACGTAAAGTCATATATCCACCAATGACAACAGAAAGAAATTGAAGACGAATGTTGCCATCGAAACAACGTTGTGGTATGATATTGACTTTAAAACTTTAACCCAGAGTCGCACTCGCGCTGGGAAGCCCGTCGCTTCCTGGAAGGCAAGGACTCGCCCATATAGAAGCAATACTGGTAAACAAAAAAGGGAAATAGAGCCAGGGTTCCAACCTTTCGTGTTCGCTCTTGCGAAGCCTTAAAGCATCATGCAAAACAAGAAAAATTAGTAGCGATAACTAACACAGATGTATAGCTACGTATACTGGATAACAGTCCCTGGTTCCGCTACCTGAGATATGAGTGAACAATTCCGGTTCCAACAAGTTTGATGCGGATTGGTTATAAATTAGTAATAGTAAGGAGGCCATGTTTACTATTACTGTCACCTTGCGTACGTGAAAAGTGTTAGGAGTTAAAGTTTCTAGTCGTCTAATGTAATTAGGTTCACATTGTAGATTACATGGAACGAGACCCATAGTTTTCATTTTATAGGGCAAAACATTAATGTTAACTCATAAATACCTACATCATATATTGAAATCTTATATCCATAAAACCAGTAGATTTTGCGTTTGATTTAACCAATATCCAAATTGAACTTTGTTAAAGCAGCTTTGTGGCATTCCAGAAATCGATGTCTCTGAGAAACGTTTTTCTTCTGTGTTATTATTGGATATATTCCGGTTTGATAAATTCTGCCGTAGAAGTATAAATTCAAATCTGCTGCCTAAGCTATATTTGGCATAACAGACTCTTTCATATAAATAGGCACACATACCGTATTAAATACATTTCATAATATATTTTGTCCAGTTTTACAGAACAACAAGTCGGCCTTGTTTACGCTCGGAATATCTATCAAAATGTACCTCCCACCTGACGAAACCCCATGTTATTTTGTTCCAAAATAAATATCTTTCTGGACTATATTTAGGTCGTCGTGTTACCGTTAGGTCATATCAAGTTCAACTCAATTGCTCCACATTATGAAATGAATGACACAAATTTCGCTTATAAAACGTTAACATTATCCACGTGTAGGGAACCGGGGCCTATCGACTGTTTGCTCGGATTCCACCTTTATGTCAGTTTTGCAAAGGCATAAATTATATGAGAAATCATGCCACTTGAGTAGGGGTATAATCATTTGAAATGTATATATACGTGAAGAAGTGATTTACTATACTGGGATTCGGGCTGTCGTCCCCTCGGCCACAAGACATATTGTTTCTTACTTCATCGTTGATTTACTGCAATGTCAGAATTCGTAATAATACATGTATTGCTATTCTAATAAGCCGCTATTGCTCTGAAAATGTCGTATTTCAATAAGGCCTTTGGCCCACTGTGCCTTACGCAGTGATCTGTATAAATTCCCTTTAAATTATGTTCTCGGGGATTCCAAGTGACGTCAGCAATAAACACTGCACGTTTCAAAGCTATGTTTGAATCTCCGTCTTGTTACATGGTGTAGAAATGGGATCCTCTGCAAAACATCGCTGTAGACGTATTTGCCAGCATCACAGGGTCTGGTGTTCGAGGGAAAATTAAATTATTCCCCCGATGATGATTCCGAGCCGGTATTGGATAGATCACACTGTGTTAAACTAAATTTAATTTGGATGATAATGATTGTTGATCAGTCATCTAGGCCAGAAGCAATAGTTGAGTGATATGATGATGTCCTCCATGGACTAAGCTGTCCAGCTCAAACTTACCGGGGGCCGAGGTTATAAAAGTCCTTGGGTCTACTCAAGAACTGATTCTGTGACTCCAGAACCATGTTCTAAATTGAAGGTTATAAAAAAGTTGAGTTCGCCTACCGTGCTCAACGGAGTACGAAAACGTTCGATTCTTGAGCACGGTAGGTACCATGCTCAAGACCGTACTCAACGAGAAAATATAGTTGGATGCGGCTTTTGTTGGGTTTAAATTTATTTTTACATACCCTTTTCGATTCGATTTTGAAAATCAGACCTTTATTTTGAGCCAAACTTGTTTTCCGCGACATGCAAAGACGCTTCCGAAGCAGCCGACAAAAACAATGTAACGTCTTTCTACCTCCTACAGTAAAGAGCTCCACAAACGCGTGCTCAAGCCGCTGGAATCTGCCTTGATTTTGTACTCAACTGAGTGCGCGCTCAACGCGTTTTATAACCACAAATTTTGAGCACACCTCAGGGGAGTACGATCTCAAGAGTTTGAGCACGGACTTGAGTATACTCAAGCTTTTATAACCTCGGCTCCTGATGCTAGTTAATGCCGATGTCACACCGGTTGCCCTATTCGATCTGGAAGGTGTTGTAACCCGTGTGGATGACAGTCTTGTATTTGGTAGTATCATTGTCGAACACGGCCGTGGGTTGAAGGCGGTCCTTCAACGGTCGCGTTAGATCAATCTTAAATTACGTGCAGTTATGTACAACATACTACTGAATTTACATACTGCAAATTTATATTCACCCCTTTTAATATATTCCATCAAACAAACTTTACACCACTGTGGAATGTCGAATGTATGGCATCACCAGTTGAGTGTTAATCCCAAGTGGTTAACCAGCTCCATTAGACTAAAACTTAAAGATCAATTCCAGCAAGACTGAAGAAGTACATTAAATGACAGCACAACATGTGATAATTATACATTAATGAAAACAGCATTTGTATTTGGAAGATACCTGTCTGATTTACCAATTGGAAAAAGAATTACTATGTCTTAATTTAGAATGTCTAATCACTGTTTGCCAGTTGAATTAGGGCGGTAGTCTTCTATTCCACGTGAGTAGAGAGTTTGTAGAATGTGTAACGATAATACGATAGGTCACGAATTTCATTTTGTATTTGGATGTAAAACACTTGAAAACATGCGGTCAAATTTATTCCAAAGTACTATACTAGATTAATAGATGTAAACCATTATAGATCTCTGTTTAATGAGAACAAGAAAGTACTACATAAGTTAAGTGATTATATTAAAGAAGGTCTAGCTGTAATTATGGAAAGCACCTGATTATAAAAACAAATAATAACATGCTCAGTATATTCTGGATATATAATAGTCTCAATGCATTGAAACAACATAAGTCCTATAACTTATGTACAATGTGTTTAAATTGTATACAATGTTCTGTATACAACACATTTCAAATCTGCCGCCGAAATAATAATAGTACCAATACCAGAAATGATGATAATAATTTATATACTATTGTAAATTGTTACCTCTGATACCACCTATGTATAGTAAGAGTGAAATATAATGATGATGATGCACAGACCTAGGTCATTTGTATAGTAAAATGGTGTTAAACCTAAACCATCTAAGATAGAAACACTTGTCAAAATGAAAATTCAAGCTGACAAACAGGAACAGGAAAACAAAGACACCGAATTCTTTTTTTTTAAATTTAAGCATTATTAACTCAGCCACAAAAATGTACTATGTTACTATGACTAACACCTGTCATGTTACCTGTGGATGCTTCCAAAATTGCCATGCGAGCAGTACTCTATCAAAACGATACACTCTAAGCTTATGTCTCTAAAACATTGACTGCGATGTCAACGATTCATTTATGTTAACCTGTTGAAATTGAAACTGACGATAAGTCTTTGATAGCTCGTGCTCTGTCACGACTACAGAGATTAATGTTAAAGATCAAGTTGACACTTAGGCCAGATAAGGAAATGTATGTGGCCAACATCCTTTCTATGTCAACTGGGATTTACAACTTGAAAGATCAGGACGATTTGGAATATTACATACATTCCGTAATCAAATGTATGCCGATCAGCAATGACAAGGTAAACAAAATCAAACATGAAAGAAAGGCTGACGAACAGCTAGAGCCGTTAAAGCATGCAATTCTTTCGGGATGGTCGTTGAAAATAAAACAGTTGTCATCGAAAATTAGAGAATTTTGGAATGCACGACATGAGTTGTCGAGTTATGATTACTTGCTTTTTGAAGGTCCAAGACTTGTTATTCCTTAAACTTACCAACGAAACAAACGACATCTTTTGAAATTGCATCGGGGTGATCTTTCATTTCATTATCTTTCTAATGAGCCAATTTCGGAAACTAATTCAAAAAATTGAAATCTGGTAAACGGGTCTAAACCTGAAGAAACTTCGAAACTCACCTGTTTTAACCGGATTTAGCCAGAAGTGATCGTCCTTTTAAGTAACCCTTAAGATATGGATTTGAGTCATCTGAAGTGCACTAAAAATATAAATACACATTTTACATTGGGAACATTATTTACTCTTTTTTGTTAATAAAGGAAGACATAATATATAGGAAGATATACAAGATATAGGAAGGAGTAACATCAGGATTGATCTTAATACAGATACTTGCCAATTGCTGTTCTAATATGTCGCTATTACTCTGCTAATGAAGTGTTCTAATAAGGCCTTTGGTCCACTGTACTCCTGTCCCGTACCCGGGTAGGTATCCCATGACGTCAGTAATAAACATTCCACACTTCAAAGCTGTGTTTGATCTCTGTCTTATTACTAACCTCGCGTGACGGTAATACCAACTTCCGTGTGGATAACAACTTCTTGGAATATTCGTTACGACGTTTCCATTTCGATTCAGATATCGTAATCAAATAATGGTGACATCGAAATTTATTCTTAGTTGCTATAACAGGTGAGTAAAGGTATGCTTGTGAAAAACAATATGGTGAGCGAAACTCTACGTTATAACAAGTATTTATAGACAAAATGATTCATGAAGAAAAGGATTAGACTCGTCCATTGTTTAATCAGCTTTGACGTGTTATCAATTGATCGAAGTGTGTAGGTATAGACCATGTCTCTGTGAAGTTAGGAGTTTAATCTTCCAGTCTGTATGGCTTCCTGTAGTTTCCTCTTCTTAATGCCTACGGTGTTGCTGATAAGCAGCTGAATGGTGTGATGGGGGTTAGCTTGGATCTGAACTGTTATATAATGTGTCTAGCCAATGTATAGCTTTGTAGATTAGGTTCGGAAATTCCTCCTGCTGGAACCTCATGTGGCTCCCGATATTACATCATGGAGCTTTGACAGACATCATTAATGTCACGCCCAACGTGGCCAGAAACGAATGGACCACGTGCCTCCTAAACCTGTTCGCATATTGCCCCACCCCCCATGTTTGATCGACGTAGATCTGTTGGAGTTAAGTCTGTTAACTCCAGAGGAAAATAGATCGAAAGTATTTCAGCCTGTTGCTGACTATATATTGACAACAAAAAAGGTTATATAATATGTATGCTTATGTATATATGAATGAATATATACTTATGTAGGGCTGGTAAATTAGTAATCTATCGAGTAGTATGTATTAAATCTTCCATAGTTGTTGCGTGGGACTGGCACACGCCAAAATGTGTAATCATCATCCTTATCTTCATTGAACCACGTAGCCTCCGACATCACGTAAATAGCAGTATTTTCTTTTCTTTTCTCGACATGGACTTGTGTAGCTAATGAAAAATAATAAAATCGGGACTTATTACTTACGTAGTGCAGTGAAAACAATGCTGTCAAGATCTGGTCAAAATAAGTACGAATTTACTTAGGACCAGAAAAGGAGCACACGCAAAATATTGTTATTTGCGACATGCGATTTCATCACAGCCATCTTGAAGTAGTGACATTAAAGCGATTTAAACACAAGCGAACGAGCTTCATGACATTCCTAATACCCATGCCATCGAGAACTCGAGCAATGGAGTCAAACGAGTGTAAGTTTAAATCTTCTGTCTAAGCCATATTTGATCTATTCTTTTGAACTCATGTTACCCGTTCAGATTACCTACCTTGTATCCAGGTCGTTTGGGTTCCTTGGTTCCTACACTATACACACTATCGGGCGAATAGGCAATGGGGTGCCCCTGACAAAAGATGTTACATTGATCCAAACCAAACATCTTTCTGTGTACATATAGGTCGTCCTGTGGCCGTGAATCCATTTCTACTCATTTTGAAGCATGACACCAATTTCATTTATAAAACGTTATATAATTCACGTGTGGGGCCGAGAGCCTTATCGACTGCTTGCTCAGTGTTCGCCGTTGCACTTGGCGGTATTCCACCTTTATGTAAGCTTCATTAAAAAATAAATTTATATGAGAAATCATACTAATTGACTGGTGTTATAATAATGTGCTATTTATATGTATATCTAAAAGTGATTTTCTTTACCGGGATTCAAATTCGTGTCCCACGGCAACAAAACCTAGCGTGGGTTACTTCAGCGGTCAATCAGAAACCTCACGTGGTTCCTCATCTGCTGCCGTTAAATGAATGAATCCATTTATTTATAGTGGAAGGTACATCAACAATATAATTAAACAACAGAAGTGCTTATAACATACCGAGCCCACACGGGCCTATCGTTCACTCTCAACAGTATATAATTGTAAAAGATTGTAAGTATAATTTATCCCGACGTTTACAAAAACAAATTTGTATATATATAGCCGATTTTCCTGGTGTATTTTTCAAAGAGAACTTTTATTTTTTCACATAGAAAAAAATGGTGTTTTGTCATTATATACCTAAGGTCCACACGGGGGATCGAACCTATTCCGTTTAAAGTTCATCGGGTTCCGTCCAACGCCCAACCACGGAGCCACGGCGCGGCCCTACATGTAGATGGTAAAATTCCACATCTGAATGGTTACTCGTCAGCTGCCGTTTAACATATTGCTACATACAATTAACGCAATTAGTAAGAAAAATGAACGAAACAGTGCATTTCTTAAGATAAAAATCTATTCATGTACCAGAATAATTGATCTTTACATAACAATTTACAACCAATATTGTTAATGTCGATGTCAGGTACTGCAGGTATTGATCATTGAGAAATGGTCCCATACGTTTTCTGCCGAATGTTCCTCTTTTGGACAATTGTGTCGTATAAAAAACATATTTTTTCGATAAAAGTTTAAGTCCATTTATCTTATTCTCAATTTATGGGTTAAAGATCCTATTTGTGTTGTTTTGCTTGTTGGAAGTGTCGTCAAGAGTTGTCCCCCTTACCATTGGGCGACATGCTGTCACATTAGAGGAATAACCGCGTAAAATCACAATTAATTACAAATCGCTTAATTTATTACTATGATTGGTTCTTTACGCAATGATATCAGCATTCTAAAAGATAGAATAAAATCATTCTTCTTCCGTTTGATTCATCCACTCTAAGGTATTGGCTGGCCATCTTAATTGTTGCAATCGGCCAAATCTCGCGTGATATCTCGTTATTTTTGCTGTCATCACCAAGAGTAGGTTTACATTCGATGACTTCCGAGTGTAATTGTTGTGCACCTAAAATAAGTTATCCCTGCGTACAGTTTGCGAATAGGCTCATGGCTGATACTGCTTGCTTCACGATTTTATATGTTGTTTTTTTTGCCTTTTACTGACTTCGAAATGAATCTGCCCTGCGACAACATTTTTTCTCTTTTTAAATTTAAATCAGCTTGCAGTAACTTTTAGGCGAGTACTACAACAACAACCACCACTACGGGTTGTCATGAGTGATGGTACTCTTCTCAGTCTCGAGGAAGGTACGAAACTATTTTTTCCCTGTTTATCAGCAATGCAAGAAACTGATATTCACAACCAGCTTCTCAAAAATGATCATCCTAGAATACTGGGAGGTTTCTGTTCACCTGGGTGGGGTGGTTTGGCGCCTCCTGTGCCATGTTGCTCTCCGAGCTAAGGAGAATTAGAAAGCCGATTTGTAGTAGGGTCCTGTTTTATCGACCTGTAAATGTGCTGGTGTTCTCCTGTGTTGCCAGTGTTGTTCAACCATTAGCTGGAAAAACGTCATATGAGTGCAAAAAAAAAAAAAAAACGGCGTAAAACCGCAATCTATCAAATAACCAAATAAACTATTCACCTGGTTCTCCAACTGTAAACTGGACTGTGAATTGTTTGTGATGTAATCCAAATCTTGCGCCTTGTTAGTTTACAGAATGATATAATGAACAGTTATACTGTTGTTGTTTTTTTGTTGCCATTGTTGTGCACAACGTTAACGGAGTTAATTAGCCTTAAGTATAGCGCAAATATCCGTGTAAACAACAGAAAAACTGACTGTTAAACATGTCAATTTGCTGAAATTTTGTATCGACTTGTTTTGTCGTCTTTGGCATCCTTCAAAGGGACGCTACTTTTGCTGGTATAAATGTCAGTGATCGTTGCAACGAAATTTCTCCACAAGTATTACTTCTTGTGATAAGAGGAATGTGCAAGTCTTTTTCTAGTCAGATATATAACTAGAGACCCGAGTTCGAATCCCGGTGAAGACAAGCAACATTTTTTTCTCTCTACATTTATACAAAATATATATTTGTACAAATGTAGAGAAAGAAAATTACACTTATATACTTTAAATTCCTGTGTATATAAAACCTGTTTCATTATGAATCAACAGAAGGGCTGCGCCGTGGCTCAGTTGGTGGAGCGTTGGACTGCTGAGTCCCCTTCAATATGCACGGTATAGGTCGCCCCAGTCGACATCGGGTATATTCGGGGAATTTCCCTGTGGCTGCGGAGATCGCGGAGTGGTTTTTACGAGGTTTCCTCTCGATGTTCAATCGTACACAGGTAACGCAAATTAGTCCTATAAGTGAAACATCATTAAGTACGACCTTAAATCCCGAGCAAATCAATAATTTAATAATTAAAAAATCACCAATATTTTCCACAAGAGATCACAGAATTACCATAGACTATACCAGTATTTCAACAGGAGATCGGTAACGCCTTTTTGTTGTATCTCAAGTATGGAATGCAATTTCGTAAACAGGACTGATCATGCTCTTGTATTGCAATATTCAAATTTTTGACGTGTCATTTTCTTCTCGGTATATGTACAAATACCCGTTACATATATTTTAAATTGTTATTATATGTACATGTACATCGAGACCAAATCAATCTTATATGTTTTAATTAATCGACACATCGTTATAAACTTGTCAAAACTAAGTACCACTTTATTTAGTTATTAAACAAGCTAACATTTTACCCACCGTTTTGGCTGTCACGCGGTCATATGAGTGACACAACCTTAAGCACGGTGTAAAACCTCAATCATACAAACAAACCATATTCAGACGCTGTTATGAGTTGAACCTATATATGATTCCCGGACTTCACCTCATTAAAACAGGAGAACATTTGACATACTGGTTGATAGCTACCCCACGTAGGCCTTTAATACTTTATTCAATACCATCAAGTCGATACTTATCCAATTAATTCGTTTCTAAATTATTTACACTCATATCTGTGACTTGCAATAGGCTAGAATAGGGTAGTGTGTTGTCATTTATAACAGAAGGGGAACAGCTCATAAAATTGACACATATACCCTAGAGAAACGTATTTGCATGTTCCACTATAACAATCTTTCTTCAAAGTAGAGTGATGTTCAAAAGACATACCTTTGTTTTACAGCAATCAACTTTCTGGCACATGGTACACTTTTTAACTTCTAAATTATTTTAAGATTTTATTATTTTATTTGATCTATATCCTCATAAAATAATAATTTCTTAAGATTAAGTCTAAAACTTTGAAAGAATTTATATATTGCACCCAACCTTAATTTCCGTTCATTTCCAGTTGAAAGTTTTTTTTATGTGTATGTATGTTGTCTTTATCTTAATTTATAGTCGATTAACCTTATGGTCGACTGTCATGACCGAGTTGAATCCACCGTCAATCTATCCTCAAGTTGGTCTTGATAACTGGTAAAGTTAACCAAATCAAATTGGCACCAAAACAAATGATAACGTGTGCAAGTGAAGATGGCGCAAAGGGGATTGTGTTGCATTCTTGATAAATCCGATTCTTTTTTCATTCTTGATAAAAACACCACAGGGGGTTTACTCCAGTTGCTTGGATTGCCGCCTTCTGTATCCGATGTCTGTTTGATTTATATGGCCAGTTAAGCCCGTGGTTTCAGTCCTATTTAACATTACACCGCTACTATAAAACGTTAATGACACTGGGTACTCGGCCAAACAATTCCAAAATTAGGTGTTTGACAGTAGCATTTCATTTTCTTAGGCAAGGACTAGGCATACTAATAAAGCTCCAACGAGTTCCATCAACTTCGATGTTGTACCGCAATGTCCTCATTATGGATTAGTGTCTGTGTCATGCTTTACACAAATATCTCGCTGGACTGGTTTGATGGCGTACTATCGAGAACAAAACCATTAAGGAATGGCGACCGTTGGTGTATATTACAGGAGGAAGATGCGACGACCTATTATGGTTAGCGGGTTGGTAACGCGTCTAGGTGTATCATTAATTATACGCCGAACGATGGTGAATCAAAGGAAATCGGTCCTAGCTGTAGCGTTACTCTCGTTCAATCCAGCGATCGATTCTCATACACACCCTCCAGCAGTTTACATGATTCCAAGGAGAGGGACTAGGCTGGGCTGCTTTCATTGATAGCACAGAGTGAGAGCAACAGATAGCTTCTCGTCCTCTCTCGGCATTCATTACACCCACGGATAACCGTCCTTTGGGGCACTTCAATACAGATACATCATGGTAAGTAAACTCCTTTTGTATCAATCAAGTAATCTGGAACAATGTGATTTTTGAGGTTGGCATTGTCATTTGACAAGTATTTTCTAGCGACAATGTATTGGGGGGTTTATATTTAGGCATGCTAGATCTAATGGTTAGGGAAGACGAAGCACGGGTCTGTATTTTGAAGTACCGGTACATTGACCATATTGCAATGTCCATTGTTCCAGACTGCTTCTTCATTGGTATTGTCTTACAGTGCATTCTTCTACAGCATGACAAGAACGTCTTTAGGCAGAACGACATTCCTACAGGATAAAGCCGTCGCGTTTTGACAAGCATTGTCGTGTAGGCAAACCAGGAATGGCGACCAGTATAAATCAAGCTCTTCACTGTACTAAATCGCTTTGGGAGATTACCAGTGCATAGCCCAAGTGCGACGGCATGAAAAGCAATGTCCTAGTACGTTCGTATACAGTCACCAATTCAAGTGGGAAAACCTGATATTGTTTCTGTTCGTAAAATAAGCAATCATGTTGGAGAATCTGCTGTGTATTGCGACTGTAAACATGTATGGTTTATGTTAATAGTTTGGCCGCATCGATTCTATCGCTGGTCGCCTTTGAAAAATAGTCTTTCTCTCTTATCAATTGACATCGGAGTCTGAGCGTTAACCTTCCAACCCCAAACTGAACGGGACCAATTCCAACAGTGTGTTACCATAATGGTTCTTTGTAAACCCCCTTCTAAGGCCATGACCTATATATGTTTATCCTAGAGTAATTGGAATTCCATAGATTTCCAGAAAATGCTGTTAACGCTTGCCACTTCCTGTCGATCGATAATAATAGGATAAGGTATTAAAACGCTTCCAGAACGTTTAAGCTGACTTCAAAGTAAGAACTGCCTGTGTATGGCTCGTCTCAGATCATGTACAGTCGAAACCGTAAATCCATGTTCTCTCTCCTTTCGTGCCAATCTTCTTATCAAAATGCTAAATAATGAACTTCTCTGAATGGCACGGCCCGATTGTCGTATTTGTTGCGGATTGGCAAGGTTCGCGAGTTTTGTTATTGTTGTGTTTTACAAAGCTTTATTTATTTTAAAGATCCATCTTAAAATGTGCCATTTTATTCGATGGAAGAGAACTAAAAGATACGCATTGGTGACTTTTGATCAAGTCGTATCAACAGCTTATATGGTTAATGCTTTCAACATGCATATGTAAGATTGCATAACGAATTTTATTTCATTGACTCGGTAAAGTTTGATTTATAAGTGTTGAAAAATCGACTCGTTTTTAAATACTTTGTACCAAGTATTCTGCAACATTGTTGTGTTTTTGTTTTTTTTATCAAATTTGTCTTGTCAATTAAAAAGGTCCATTCTAGTTATCAGTGTTTAATATTTATAGAATATTACAGTGAAAATTATTCCGGTAACGGTTTTGTTAAATCCTCTCCTTTCAAACTCCTTAAAACAGCGTCGCGATTTCTCTCATTAGTGTGCGTAACGTACCATGTCGGCCTAACTATATCGTTATAAAGATTAAATTCATGACGAAATATAATTCCTCCCTCAGGTTTTATTCATAGGGCATAGTAATACTCAAAGTGTGAATTATACTATTTATTATATGTGCTGCCAGCTGATTGTTCGTATTAATAAACGTTATACCTTATTTTAATGCCTCACTATTGCTTGCATGTTTATTATACAGGGGTTGGGGATTTTTTAACTTTGGCCCACAACTAAACATTGGCCTACCTAGCTCCGTTTACTTCCGTTGCCAATATATACAAATGTCATCAATTTCGCTTTGGTCCACACAGACCATTCCTTTTCATACGACGGTACACTCGATAAACTTTTATATGTTCCAAACATTTGTATAAAACAGTCCATTGATTCACTTCGGTGACGGACCTTGTATGTAATGACTTGACATTTGGAATAAAGCTGCGAACACCATAGCGAGGCCGCTGGCCCTTGACCTGATCAATCGACGTATGACACCACGTCACCTATATCACGTGATTTGACTCTCTTGTTGCATTGGTCGTTTAGTTGTTTGTTATGCTAAATAGTTCGAATTAAATTATATATTTTCTTTGCTGTAACCTGCTCTATGTTGATTTTTATGGGTGTGGAATGCTCTTCATGTCCTACAGGAGACGTTAATCTACATGCCATACAAGTATTGCCTGCACAGGTAAATATACCGCTAATCGGCTTCAAAATGGTCCATCATTACACTTATCGGCCAAACCTCGCGTGATATCTCGTTATTTTGCTGTTATCACTAAGCTCGGCCGTGATAAATGTACGAATATGTCTCAAAATGATACATTTTGTTCGCCGGAAGCCTGTTTACCGCCGTATGCACAATAAAGACATATGCAAACATGGGGTTAACGAGTGAATTTATTATTGCTACAGACGCACTATGTTTAGTTTAGGAGAAAATTATGTTCTAAAAGTAAAACAAATGGAAACTCTGGAATCTATCTACATTTAAAGTTTTACCCACAGACTGTGAAAAAGTCCCGGCTATAATGGCGATGATTGTATCACGTCCGAGATGCCGATATGCGCAGTACATTCGGTGGCTTCCGAGGAATTACTGTCACCCCGCCCGCTAGAAACTGTGGTCATCTGGGGTTCGTTTCACAAAGCGATCTTAGCTTACGCGGAACGTAACTACCATGACAACACAATGCATCCAGTGCAGGTCGCTATGTATTTACGTTGAACCTAGCTTAAGATCGCTTTGTGAAACGGGCCCCTGGCCTGTTCGTGTTATAGGCCTTAGACGCTGCACGGCGGGTTATGTGGGATTCAGTGAAGCGTGACACATTGTCGCCACATGTGGATCTTGACGTGCTTGTCTCCGACTGCTTTCCTCTGGGTCCTTGGTCTAATCGGCCAATAATAATGGCGGGCGAGATGACCAGAGTTTGTAGCTCTGAGATTTCAAACGCGCGACTAAACCGTCGTCTTAGTATATAGGCCTACGATATACTGTTTACGTTGTATTGATTTCTCCCTTTTGCGCATGCGGATTGAAATAATACATTTCTAACGCGCCTCAAATGAATCTTGATAGTACAACTGATAGTACGAAGACCACAGTAACAATATTGAATGTTGCCCTTCTCATCGGGCATATAATTAAATGTAGGCCTAGTAACATGTAAGTTTTCAATGCATCCGCCTCGTTTCAATATCATATAAACCGCATTGAATGCTGCCTAAATCAGTGGGTATATAGATTGACACAATACATTGTTAAGCTTTCAAACGCAAATAACATTAAGAACGGCGTAGAACCCCAATCAATAACTCAATAACCAAACGCACTATAAATGCATCTTGATTGTTACAATATTGAATGCTGCTAACAGTATTGGGCATATAAATAAATATAACAACCGGTAAGTTCTATAGCACCCGCTTTGTTTGAAAACCATGTAAACCATACTGAATGCTGCCTAAATTATTGGGCATATTAAAAATCTAACAACACGTAAGTTTTCAATGCATCCGCTTAGGCAGCCTGAAAAACTGGGCTTATAAATGAACATAACCACCCAGCGCTTTCAAATATGCGACAAACTCACCCAGAAATGTATCGATTGAGTGATTCACGATCGATTTGTTGTAACAAAGTGGCCATTATATCTTCCATCTTATCCTGCGAAGGACCGGAAGTTTATTTTATTAATACAGCTTGCAAAAGACCTCCATTAATTTTTGCATAAGCCGAAATGTTAACGTTGGTACCGTAGCTTCTTCCCAAACTGTCGTTGAGCAAAAACCTCTGGTAGATACCTTAATCAGTCCTAGTCGAGTACACGATCAAAAGCTTGACATTTTGTACTAGCAGCCCTGGAAGATGATCGGAGTCTGACAGCCTAGCTGCAGAATATAAACAACAGCCGAATCACACCTCGTTTGCCTGTCTTCCTACACAGCATAGGAGCTATTTAGGCTTTAATATCACACTGACCACAAACCTCAGCTCAAATGTTCCATATCAATACCAAAACGTCGACCACAAATCAATTTGCTGGAGGAGAAAAGACATAAAGACAAATAAACGCTTAATTTTAAGAACTATTTTCGAACCCTAACAATCATGCAGTAAGTTGAAATGGTGGTCTTATTGCAGCTGTCCATGTCTGGCGTGTAAACAATTATAACATTGGTTAATCTTTCAAACGTACAATATATATTCAAGGCCTCTAAAGACAAGCCACTTGAGATGAACCACCACGCCCTTGTGTTGTATTGATCTCTTGTCGCCATATGTCAGTAAGAGCCCGAACCCGTCCGATAAGCCCCATCAAAGCCCTGAAACTATGCTGGCGATTAGAGATAACAATAACCACACCTATGTGTTGGTATTGATTGATTGATTGGTGTTTAACGCCGTGCTCCAGGGCGTTTTCTTTATATGACGTAGCTGTATTCCTGAGATGACGGCGACTCTAACACAACCAACAAATGTTACGTCACTTAAGTGTTATCGCTGCTGGAAAGGTAATGTTCCCCCAGTGATTAGTATGACAGCATGAATATAATCTGGAAAAAGGCTTGTTGGTAGCAAGAGTTTATTTTTTACGTCTGGATTTAAAAATGCATGCGATCAATGGTAAATGCGGATATCCCTAGTACGAGGAGAATCCGGATCAAACCTAAATTTCCACAGTAGCCATTTACATAAAAGCTTTTGCTAAATAAAATATATGATGTGAAGACAAGTCCAATTTCTTACCTACGGTTGATAACAAAAATGTCGATGTGTCTAATTTATTGTGATTGAAGATTGTTATATTACATTCTACGTCTTTCCTTATAAGTTAGGTTCACCCTTCGTAATACTTACTGAAAGTAATGCAAGAGCTCAGAGGTGTCAACAACTGTTGTTTTCCGTGTAGTAGAATTAGCATAAAGTGTCGTCAATCTACTCCAAAACACACATACTGGTATGCACAATGGTTTTTGTTAAATTCTATTTATGGGTGGCAAACAATTTGATTTGACAATTTTTCTAGATGTACATGTAGTGTTATTTTCCCGATGGTTAAGGCCTACCCAACCACCACACACTATAATATCACATAAGTCTCGCAACTTAATGTAAATGACATATAGAGCTACATCACGCAGCCTAAACTTATTAAACATACATATAGCTGGGGTGATGCAAATCAATAATGTACATGTATTACATATTGGGTGATAAAAGGGTGGTTAGCACTCCTAGTGTAATAAACCAAATTATTACATTACGGGTAACACCTAATACACGTAATGTAAGATTATAACATTACAGGTAACACGTGATACCCGTACTTAACAATTACTACATAACGAGACTGTATTACAACACGGACATCTACAGTGCATTATATACCACTTCGCAGAGTCATAAATAGGAACTCCTCATCAATGAGAACACGTGAATATAGATGTCATTGCTGTCTATATTTCAGTTAAAGACATAAATATTAAACTTACAGAGGATATGTATATAACAATTCGTTCGTTCTACCGCGAACCTCTGTAGCTCAGTCGGTTAGAGCGCTGGCCCTGCTAGCCAGAGACCCAAGTTCAAATCCCGGTG
>JAVFBZ010207357.1:0-13356 GCA_032466195.1 Katharina tunicata
GTATTGAAACAATATGTTACAGACGGAACAACTATTCCGTATTAAAGTGTTTGTCTGCAGGGCGTAAATCGAAGACGTTCGCTGGATAAAACAAAAGAGCAAACTAAAAATCACTCGCTAAAACAAAATACCCACATTCCAGCCGTGAACTGAACATATGCTTTGTACTCAGTCAACTCAGAATCTCATTTCAATTGCACAATACGATTAAAGTGGATTTAGACCAGATATTTTGTCAGCATAATTCGAATATCCCCTCTTCACTCTGGATTTGCAATAACTCATTCAAGAAGTCATTTGAACAAAACATATTTAGTCTAATACCAGTTTATAGCTCTGGATGTCGGGCACCTCGGTATGATGATATACCTTCCTGAAAACAAACATGAACATAAATTGATTTATTGCATCTATTATAGTTTTATAACAATGAAAATAATTTGTCATCAAATGTACTTTCCAAAAATCATGAAACAAAATGTGTCTCGGTATTAGACTGGATACATATAAATTTGCTGTATATGGTGGTTTATACATCAACTTGTTCTGAACGTTTTCATATGTCAATCAATTAACATCAGTGTAGAGTTGTCCTACTGGTTCGGGAAATGGTGGAGTACCGTACATTCCATAGTACCACTTAGTTGATAGAAATGTCCGGTGAGACATATGTTCGTCGTAAGCCCCTGACAACCAGATGTCCTATCCGTTTCTGAATTGACCTAGCAGCAGATATAATATATTCTACGGGCAACGTACTTTGAGGGCCCCGCACTATAATGCTTTCGGGTTCATAGATGTTGGTATAACTTTTAAGAATTCATGTTTACATATTTACTTTCATTGTATTGAACCTAAGGACAAAATATCAAACCCAAAAAATCTTGGTTATTTGAAAGTGGTTTATTGATTTACAACACTGCAAACTGGATTTTTATGATAATTCAGGAATCACTGATATATAAACTGCATTACATGTACGATTATGTCTGCCAGTTACATACCAAAGGATTAATAGTAATTTTTAATCGCTTTTCATGTATTGCACACGTTTCGTCAGAGTATGTTTTGTTATACTATCAAACCAACTACCAGTCTACCAGATCCAAATCTTTCCAATTCCGCTTGAGGGGCATCAGACAGTTAATAGAGCATAAGCGTAGCAAGTACGTGGTTCAGTCTTGTAACAGATTTTTCCCCCATTTCCACACTGGCCTCTTTAGCCTCGTTAATCGTCCTTCGAGAAATAACTAGCTTTAGGGATAGTTTCACAAAATGTCCTACGTTAAATTGCCATTGTAAATGACGTCATCCAAGGTTAAACTTCCATAATGTGACGTCATACGGTAAAACTCATACTAAAATATGCTTGTACCTGTCCCGAAATGGAGAAGAATGCTCGACGGTAGGGAGAACGGTTTTATGGAGAATGGTTTTCGATCTACTTGAAAATAGGCGAATACCTAACGTAGTTATCGAGCCTTTTTAAATAAAGACCATCTTATCTTATCTTATCTTATCTTTTACTGTCATTGATTCTACAATGACATTCACTGCATCCGGTATCCGGTTTTCACTATCGCAATGTAAGCTTTCTTACATGGCTTTTGTATTTTATAGGGTAAAACCTATTAAATAAAAAAATCGTCCAGATACAATGTGTGTGGTTGTGTTTTCCCTGGTAGTTGTGTAGCATGTTACTAAAATAAAATATAACGTTTCGTTGAATTTCTATATCTTTAGTAGGTTTATTATCAGACTTGTTCCTAACCGGACACGCCTTTCTATAAAATCCGTACTATTGACTTCCGTAAATCATGCGGAGAAAAACCAATAACTTCTGGTTATTTGATTTATACCATTACAGGAAACGATATGCTCTACACACTGATATTTTGTTAGCTGTGGGTGAAAGTTGTTTGCAAGGTTCTTGTCCCTCGTGTATGAACCACAAGGATTTTCCTAAAAAATCTTTGGACGCTGAGACTACTAGCCACTTGTATTCACATTACAATCTGGTAAGAAGTATTTATTTGATCAACCGAATGTTCAGATAAACAATCCTGGTCACGATGTCGTATGGATAACATATAAGAGACTATGTTCTACTGTATGTCTCAGAAGTGTCAATTCAATCACACATCATTTTTGTTATCTTTTCACGAATTGGTTTCAGTGCAGCGTAATGGTAATTGTGAGCACAACTTAATTTAAATTTAACCACAACTTGTGTCTGTTCTGTGATACATTCTATCAGGGTATTCAGGGGCACAGTCATAGCCAAACTATGGCTGTTCTAAAATGGCACTAAAACCGTCTTCAGACATGCGCACATCATCTGTTTGTTTTTGCAGGTGAGTAAGCATCATAATTGTAACGTTCTCTTGTTACTTTTTTACCCACAAAATTAGCCCGAAGAAAGGTCGGGTCGACCCTAATGAATTGTTGAAAAGCTATTCTCGAACTGGGCCGACAACTCGTCCAATTACAACAACAACAGCTATAGCCGAGTTTATGAACATTCGTTTTTGCTTACATAGCCATTTTTAATAAGTTGAAAAAATAATTAAGATTACATGCAACGCCAACAAAATTTATCTATGTTCAAAACGATATAAGATCGACAATAAGATCAGCAGTTAATTGTTACAAAGTAGTTCGTATTTTGGAAGTTTTCTTTAAAACAAAACAGCGTACATAGTTTAAGTAAAATTTACGGACAAAGCTGAATTTTAAATTTTTGACATATTTCATTTAAACAACGTAGAACAATATCACGTGAACGCTTTCTATATATACTGCATCGCACTGTGCAATATATAACTTTCGAAAAGTTATGGTGTTAAAGAAATTAATTCAACACTACAAGACCGTTAGATGTCCCCGACAATGACCATTTGGTAGTTTTGTCGTTTAAGTTATTGGCCCTTTTGCACAAGACTCACTTCTTGAATAATTAAGTTTAGAGTGTGTTTTAAGCTGATGAAACGGAAAAAGTCTACTTTTTAAGAAGATATCTAATAGTATCGATTAAAGAAGTTGTGAGATGCATGTTCCATTAATCTAAAATCATCATAATGAATAAAGAAGGTTACGTAAAAATGAGGATGGAATCTGAAACTGCATGACTTTTGTCAATAATCTAAAATAAAACAACTGTGATCTTCCACTGATAGCTGTGTTTTTTTTACAGTAATGACAGTATAGCACAGCTCGCATCAGCAAACGGGCGAGAACGATATTTCACTGCCGAGTAAGAATCCACCAAGGAAATTGTTGGCGACATCAGATAAAATAAGCCTGATCAATTTGCTAGATATCTCCAAAGAATAATAGACTTGGGTAACAGTTACTCTTGTCAACATTTATAGCTGTTGGGCACAATCCCTCGACTAACACAAACTGTTCTTCGTTCTTATTTGTATGATTTTGGCAACAAACTGTGATAATAGTAACACCCGTTTATCAGGATCTGCTTATATTTTAACCATCTGAAGCCTATCGATCGTCAATAGCTAATGTATAGTATATAGACTGGAATGGTTCTGAGTTTATCAGCATTACAGAGAACACAAACACGCAAATAAGACTATTCCAATAAGGTTTTAATTAAAGCTAACATAGAGTTGGCCATATTTAATTATAGATGGCGCGAATTATCAACTGTGGTGTCAGGGACTATACCGCTGTATTCTTAGTTAATGACTTTAAATACCTACTTATATCTCTTAGATTTTGATAGCTTTCAGAGCAATCAAATATTTTGGAGTTTGCGACCTTTGTACTTTGCAGAAAAATAAATCTGCTATCCAACTTGAACGCAGCAGGACATTTGAAGTTACACAGATGTCGTCAGAAGCTTCTTTCGTAACAAAAAAGTTGGATGTAATAAATTGTACAGACGAGTCTTCACCAAGCAGACGAGGATGTTTATTTGCTTTGGCATACCTTTGGGATTCTGCGGAACGAGTTAGGAGCGTGTTTTGGTACCCATCCTCTGTCTCATTTCCAGCATCGTGATGAAAAGGAATTCATTTATTTTCATTACAAAGTTTCATGAATAACTTACTTCCTTTTTATTGCCCTCAATAACGCGTTTGTTGAATGGAGTATGTTTCTCTGTGATAATATTTCCCTTTCATGTTATTAGACTATTCCCACATACAATATGACTTTCATAGATATCTTTCATGTAAATTCAAAGTCATCAGAAACATAAATTTTCTTTGATGTCAATAACCAGTTCTTCTTAGTTATAGACTCATGACTATTATATAAGAATTATATTTTTCGATGGCAATGTTATCCAATGTTCTTATGCTGCAGACAAATATTGCTTCGTCTCTATAAAAAAAAACTGTCCCTGTACATTATCTAACTCATTACTTATTGGTCATTAAATGTTATCGCTCTGTGTTATGTTCTCATTTAAATTCCGGCTCTAGAATGAAACAAGTAAAATAGTCTTCACAGACTTATTACTGCTGTATAGGTCTACTTATCATATATTTATGCAACAGACAGATGCTGAAACTTATGTTGAAGCGTCTGACACGTTTATCTTCTATATGAAAATATCCGTTGTAGTTACCTTTTCCCTGGCAGCGATATTTGAGTCAGCTGTCAGTTATGCACAGGGATAGATATATTAAGGACAGTTATGTCTTGTTTCAACATAAATGTCGTTTAAATTTTGCAGTTAAGTGTTCGAATTACTTTTCAGTAACATTATGTCTTTTTTCTGTGTTTCTTCTTGTCGATTTAATGGTGTGTTATAGATAAATTTGGTCACATTTGACGTTACGATAAGTGTGCCTTCAGTGTTTCACTAGTACCCGGCACCATAGGGGATTGCCGGAAAAAAATAATATTTACAATGAATTAATCTTTGACATAGTGTGTAAAGTAATTTGGTAGTCGTGGGATGTTTTTCACGAAGGAGTTGATGAGTGTGGTAACGTCTTCCTCGAATTTGGTTATTGATTCCTGACACGCATTGCTTCACACACAACAATTGCCTCAGGCGAAGTTGTTCATCCTCATAAATTGATTCATGAACTTCTAAGCAAACCCATTAAATCTTTCAAAATATCTCCTTTCTGTGTATGAATCCAATTCTGTAGATTATAAAAAATACTTTGTAAAGCTTTGTCTAAGCATAATATGTCCCTTACTTACGATGATTTGTATTGTGGCATTATTTCAAAAGATATCCGATATTTCTACACACATGGCATTATCCGCCTAGAATTGTCAAATAGTTTCTCGGAGAAGAAAACCAATCGGTTCAGTATCGTTCCACATAAATCAAGTTACCACCCATATATACAGTATTTCTTGTATTTTGGCCATTTATTTGATGCCAAATATCTATCTTTAAACAGTTACCGATATTTGGTACAGTTATCATGCACGTTCATCAAGAAACGACAATCAGATTAAATCTATGTGAGTAACACAGTACAGTACCGCCATAACGTTTTGTCTTCATTTGAGCTATGAGTATTATAATCTTTATCAACACCATCATGTTGGTAAATATTGTATTCTAAAATGAAATAAGTGGATAATTAGATATGGAAGAGAGAGGGGTTAGTGGGAAGGGTCGTTTGCTCCTGATGGCATTAATCAAGTTCTAATTCAGGTGATAATTTGATTTACACGCAGACATAAAAGTCGATCGAAATACTATAGCAGGCTGATTTTCCAGAAACGTGAACGTGTCTCAGTAGAGATTATTGGCCATTTGTATTTATTATAGCCTGTATGAAGTTCATCCTTCAGGCAGCGATGAAATTTCATTGAAATCAAAAACAAGACTAGAAATATCTTCGTGGTTACAACATTGAATGATCAGCTCTACTTCATTCAAACAATCCACGAGGGTGTTTATCACCAACCTGATGTGTGCTAAAAGAAAACAATTGTCTTTATTGGTCATTTTGACGTCATTGATAGTCATCGTGCCTTGGTCAATTCTCTGAAGAGATCTGCAGCTGAACGAGGTTATTGTTTTTTCACCGAGATTATTTTCTTTCTACTGATGACTGCTCATTGGTAACGAGTCAACGAGTTATCCATGCAGTACAAACCAAAGGAATGTGTATCAATGACATTAGAATAACGTTTCAGAAGATTTTCCGTAGAAAATAACATCAAACAGTCAGGTTTTACACAAACTAAGGGTACTATTTTCACAAGCTGTCTTGAAATATGCCCATTTGAGAGTTGCTAACATTTATACAGGCATGATTCCCTGTAATTCTACCCTAAATAAAAAAGTTATTTTCACTATCTAGTGTCACTGATATAAGATTTAATTTATATACCAATAAAACATTTTTGAATATTCTCCAATTTTTTTTTTTTTTAAATGAAATACTGTATTTCATGTATGCCTATGATAAAAGGCGTGTCGCTTGCTATCTGTAAATATGGTTCTGGTTTGCGTTTAGCCAACCTTAATTTTGTCGTTCCATGTTTTCACATCAACGCCATAGGAATTTCTATATGAAATTAATAGAATCTTCTATAAAGTAAATTTCATTGGCGTTTGTATTTTTCATTGAACTCTCCAGTTTCGTCTCGATTCGTCAACGTCCATTTACTAAATACATTAAAGCAATATACACAAGGAGTGTTTACTTCAATATAGAGTCTGGTAGTATTAAAAACGGCAACTGGGTTTATTAATGAGAACTGTTCCATCTGATCAATTCTTCCGGAGTTTGTATTTGTTTAACAGCTCTCCTGTCAATCTGATTGGATATGTCGGTCACATGTCACAGAGTATCACGATAAAACAACACTGACAATAGACTTCTCTTATTGATAACATCTCAATCACACAGTACAATTACTCTTCGTCTCAAAGTCCTGTTTTATCTCAAAACCCCACATGATAAATGAATTGTGTTATCGCCTTCAAGACTCTATCAACTAATTGAAGTCCAGAATATTTGTCAATTTCTGTCACCTTAACGATATTAATGTGTAACCATCTAGTCCAAGTCAAGTAAACCAGAAACAATTACGGGACTTAAATTTAAAAGTTTAAGTATCACGCTTCTTAAGGATTCAAACCTGGGTTTTGTGCGGTTTGTTTGACACACGAGTAGAGTGGTAATTATTGGGTGAAATTATAGAACAAAAGAACAAGAATGAATGTAAATTTACTCCAAATGTTAATATTGTTAATAACTATAAATATATTTAATCTTCACTTGTACGCTGTTTGGCTCATATTGTGTTCGTTTAAAACATTTAAAAAGGATGTTTTGTTAATTTGCTTAACCTGTTTTGGTTTTGGATTATCGGGTAATACTATAATTCCGTTTAAGCTCGGACTAAAGTGGAGCGATCTGGTTGCTTTGGTTCCGGTTTTCTTTATAATCTTTTACATTCCACAATTTTGCAGATGAGGAAACAATTGACATAGTCAAATAGTTTCTCGGAGAAGAAAACCAATCGGTTCAGTATCGTTCCACATAAATCAAGTTACCACCCATATATACAGTATTTCTTGTATTTTGGCCATTTATTTGATGCCAAATATCTATCTTTAAACAGTTACCGATATTTGGTACAGTTATCATGCACGTTCATCAAGAAACGACAATCAGATTAAATCTATGTGAGTAACACAGTACAGTACCGCCATAACGTTTTGTCTTCATTTGAGCTATGAGTATTATAATCTTTATCAACACCATCATGTTGGTAAATATTGTATTCTAAAATGAAATAAGTGGATAATTAGATATGGAAGAGAGAGGGGTTAGTGGGAAGGGTCGTTTGCTCCTGATGGCATTAATCAAGTTCTAATTCAGGTGATAATTTGATTTACACGCAGACATAAAAGTCGATCGAAATACTATAGCAGGCTGATTTTCCAGAAACGTGAACGTGTCTCAGTAGAGATTATTGGCCATTTGTATTTATTATAGCCTGTATGAAGTTCATCCTTCAGGCAGCGATGAAATTTCATTGAAATCAAAAACAAGACTAGAAATATCTTCGTGGTTACAACATTGAATGATCAGCTCTACTTCATTCAAACAATCCACGAGGGTGTTTATCACCAACCTGATGTGTGCTAAAAGAAAACAATTGTCTTTATTGGTCATTTTGACGTCATTGATAGTCATCGTGCCTTGGTCAATTCTCTGAAGAGATCTGCAGCTGAACGAGGTTATTGTTTTTTCACCGAGATTATTTTCTTTCTACTGATGACTGCTCATTGGTAACGAGTCAACGAGTTATCCATGCAGTACAAACCAAAGGAATGTGTATCAATGACATTAGAATAACGTTTCAGAAGATTTTCCGTAGAAAATAACATCAAACAGTCAGGTTTTACACAAACTAAGGGTACTATTTTCACAAGCTGTCTTGAAATATGCCCATTTGAGAGTTGCTAACATTTATACAGGCATGATTCCCTGTAATTCTACCCTAAATAAAAAAGTTATTTTCACTATCTAGTGTCACTGATATAAGATTTAATTTATATACCAATAAAACATTTTTGAATATTCTCCAATTTTTTTTTTTTTTAAATGAAATACTGTATTTCATGTATGCCTATGATAAAAGGCGTGTCGCTTGCTATCTGTAAATATGGTTCTGGTTTGCGTTTAGCCAACCTTAATTTTGTCGTTCCATGTTTTCACATCAACGCCATAGGAATTTCTATATGAAATTAATAGAATCTTCTATAAAGTAAATTTCATTGGCGTTTGTATTTTTCATTGAACTCTCCAGTTTCGTCTCGATTCGTCAACGTCCATTTACTAAATACATTAAAGCAATATACACAAGGAGTGTTTACTTCAATATAGAGTCTGGTAGTATTAAAAACGGCAACTGGGTTTATTAATGAGAACTGTTCCATCTGATCAATTCTTCCGGAGTTTGTATTTGTTTAACAGCTCTCCTGTCAATCTGATTGGATATGTCGGTCACATGTCACAGAGTATCACGATAAAACAACACTGACAATAGACTTCTCTTATTGATAACATCTCAATCACACAGTACAATTACTCTTCGTCTCAAAGTCCTGTTTTATCTCAAAACCCCACATGATAAATGAATTGTGTTATCGCCTTCAAGACTCTATCAACTAATTGAAGTCCAGAATATTTGTCAATTTCTGTCACCTTAACGATATTAATGTGTAACCATCTAGTCCAAGTCAAGTAAACCAGAAACAATTACGGGACTTAAATTTAAAAGTTTAAGTATCACGCTTCTTAAGGATTCAAACCTGGGTTTTGTGCGGTTTGTTTGACACACGAGTAGAGTGGTAATTATTGGGTGAAATTATAGAACAAAAGAACAAGAATGAATGTAAATTTACTCCAAATGTTAATATTGTTAATAACTATAAATATATTTAATCTTCACTTGTACGCTGTTTGGCTCATATTGTGTTCGTTTAAAACATTTAAAAAGGATGTTTTGTTAATTTGCTTAACCTGTTTTGGTTTTGGATTATCGGGTAATACTATAATTCCGTTTAAGCTCGGACTAAAGTGGAGCGATCTGGTTGCTTTGGTTCCGGTTTTCTTTATAATCTTTTACATTCCACAATTTTGCAGATGAGGAAACAATTGACATAGTTTCAGACGATGTCGATAAATGTCTGATAATACCTGTGTTTAATTCTAAACCTCTGAGAGACTCACGGCCCACCTTTTATCTTTGATCTTGAACAAACAGGAACAAGACAGATAATTTGGGAGTCTGGTTTATTTTATTGACATGTTATTTTACAGATCATTCTCTGTTATATTTTATCCATACAAGTTTAATATTTAACGTATATGATGCACTTGGTATAATTTTGTCCGTATATATTAATTTTATGTCTGATTATGCCTTGAGACAACTAACCCACACCTAATTTACCTATACCCTCTTGGGGACACGCGTATGTTAATATAGAATGACAGGATTATCATTTCAAGTACCTTGTTAAAGCGGAAGATTTCGAATAAGTTTTTTTATATCTTAATTATGGCTATCGTTTATTTTTATTTTTACTTTTATTCCCTGTTGTTTAAGAAGAATCTAAGTGGTGCTGTTGTGGTTTTGTTTTAATATAGCATTCGTTAACTGCTGAAACTGAAAATGACTTTTTGTTCACTGTAAAGAACCGTAAAAAGTGCTTGAAAACGGTTTTAGCAACCAAGCTAAAAAAGACGATTATCCATATATCCATAAGTTGACAATGCAAAGTTACGTTTTTGTAATGATCCCAGCTTCTAAATGCGGCTTAAACAAGTAATTGGTGTTAACTAGAGTGTGTTTACAAGAGTGTGCTTCAGGGGTCGGATTTATTCAGGAAAATGTACTTTCTATTAGTAAGTGAATAAAAAGGGTACATATATATTCTGTATTCGTCACATGTCCTGCAGCTTGTTAGTTCTTCGTTACATTTAGTTTAGGAAACTTCCTTCAATTTAATCCTGGAGCAGTTAGCTCTAAGTGAAGAAAAGAGGTGGATTAGGGAGTAGAACCCTTAACTCCTGTCTAATTCAATTTATACTTTGACAGGGAGAGGAGATGGTACACGGAATTAACGTCAACCGTGGCCGTGAGCTGTTTACAAAATCTGTGTCCACCTTCCCGTGGCGGTCCCAGTAATCCCTATTAGCCACTTGTATTCACATTATAGCCTCAATGAAGTCTAGCGATCAGCCGAGGTTGTTGTGTCACTAGGTATACAGACGACTCCATAGAACATCACCACGGTTGAAGCATTGTATGGTCAGTTCTACTGTGTTTACATAATCCTTGTCGGTGTTTGTAATTAATCTGATGTGTATGCGAAGTAACAAGTTTTGCTATTGGCCCTCCTGACCGTATTGCGGTCATTGGATGCTGGTGAAGTCTACGTTAGACATGTGGCTCCGAGCGGCTCTGGCTTCCTCGCTGACATCAGAGAGCCCGTACAGTCGCTGCTACTCTTTCATTCCTCGCCAGTCTCTACTTCAGCGTTCAGCGAGACAAGAACTATAGTCTACATCCCTGGTATATTTGGAATACTTAAGATGTCCAGTCAAGATCACGGACATGACGACAACAGAGGGTAATCAGTGTTGATTACAGGTAAGTTCTATTTTTATATCCGCTAGACACAGAGGGATGTTAGGACTATCTGATAATAATAACTTTTTTGCAGATGTTATATGAAGAGACGAGATCCTTGACTCAATGTCACATCCTCTAACGTTTAGGAGTTTAGATTATGTGATCAGTTATCTATTGGAGAGAGACAAGGTGTTTACCTAGAGATTCTTTCATATTGCATACAAAGAAATATCTTGATATTTACTCAAAGATCCATTAGTTCCACTGGAAATCTTTACATAGTACACAAGTTGTGAAACTCCGAAGAATGACAGACTCATTTTGACTGAATATTTCGGCTTTATTTTGCCATCGTCAGCTCCAAGAGGTAGATAGTTTATAACTCAAGATTACAAATTCACGATTTGCATCTATAGTCTGAACATTAGCCACCAAAGATCAGACAAATTCAAATACTATTTTCCATAACATCACCCCGAAAAATTAATCTATGTTTTAGATCCTGTGTTCATATCAAACCACACAACATGAACGTTCTCTTTATACGATTTTGTTACTGTGCAGTGTGCCGGTAATAGAAATAGAGAACATTTCACTGTGTTTTATCACAATCTTTA
This sequence comes from Katharina tunicata, assembly GCA_032466195.1. Taxonomy (NCBI): domain Eukaryota; kingdom Metazoa; phylum Mollusca; class Polyplacophora; order Chitonida; family Mopaliidae; genus Katharina; species Katharina tunicata. Next base: position 11,715 of record JAVFBZ010207357.1, read on the forward strand.
TTGTGAGGTTATTTGTTGTCAGGGTGCTAGAGCTGTTAATTAATCGCAAAAAGACTTAAAACCTAAATGCCCTGAGCCTAAACAAACACGAAACCGGTTAAGAGTTGCGGATATAATCTGATTTCGGCACAACGTCTGGTAATTCGATTGATTATAATCAAACATTTACATGTATGTATGTGATTTTTTTTCTCTCTATTAATTTTGCTAAATCAGTACCAATAAAGTCTACCTGACATCATGATTTATACTGCTCTGATTGAACGTTATCTTGTATAATACACTTAAACATCAACACACTTTTGTTGAGAAATTTGTTCTTGAGCCCATTGAGAGAATTAATGGCATGTCAGCCTGTAATCATAAACACATGCATGTCATCTACATTCGTGCCATGTTAACTCTACTGTTAATTTATCTTAACAGGCCCGGAGAAACACCTGTTGTGATTTGTGAACAATGTCCACTATGGCAGGTCTTATCGATCTGATAGATAAAATGAAGGAATAAAAGGCTTGTGTAACACCTTCGGTAAACTCTCTATCACATCATCTGAAACAGAAGCTAACTTTAGTATATCTCATACTGATCAATCACCTGAATATTATTGTTCCAGATTGTGTTTATATGATGGTTTCACCCGCCTATGCAGATGTTCCATGGTCATATCTACCTGGAGTTTATCGATCGTCCACAGCTTATATGTAGTATAAAATAGAGGAAGGCTTCTGAGTTTACCAGCATACAGGAAAAGCAGGTACCGCAATACGGATCTAGTTTGACAGCTTACCGAGGCCGTGGAACATTTACAGTTTGCAATTCTTTCACGATCATAGGAATACCAAAATTGATCTTGTGCCATTTATAATCACCAGCAAGCGGTTATTAGGGTAATATATGCGAGAATATTCAGGAATCAACTCGTATTTGATAGAACAGATATAATTTATTTGAGATTTTGTCGTCATGGAAATTAATGGAGATGGTTTCTGGGTCATGTTTATGTTTTCTGTTATTTATGTGGATGTCTATGTTGCTTCGGAAACGTCAGCTACTCAGTGGTCAACAGAATGTATCACAGTCTGTAAATGTTTGTCACAACTAGATCCGGTTACAGGATCGTACAAGAAAATAGTTGACTGTTCGGAGGGACGGATCCAGAGAGACACACACCTGGCTTTACCACCAGACACAGTCTCGCTGAACCTATCCAGCAATGATCTTACACTGTCTCACATCAAACCCGTTGTCAACAGTTTACTGGAATTAAAATGTTTGAATTTAAGCCATAATGCTATTTGGAAGATCCGTGAAATGAAGAGTCTCACGTCTCATTTGAGTATATTGGATATATCCAGTAACAGTATTTCTGGACTGCCAGGAGATTGGATTCTATATAGACACCAGCTGACCTTCCTCAACTTGTCTTGTAACAAAATAGAATTCATCCACCACACTGCTTTCAGTCACATGAACAAACTCAAATATTTAGATCTTTCCCACAACGGAATTTGGCAGCTGCACAAGAAATGGTTTCACAGCTTAGCTGAATTAGAAACATTAGACTTATCGGATAATATGGTAACGTCTCTATCTGAGAAACTTTTTGAACATTTGGTCAGCCTAGTGTCACTAGATTTAT
>JAVFBZ010207379.1:0-13354 GCA_032466195.1 Katharina tunicata
TCAAGCGAGCAAAGTGAAACTTGACCGTAATTTAGGTAAAAATATATATATTTACAACTTAAATAAATCGAAATTTCTCTGTTAAAAAGAAATATGACTGCAATAGATCGGAATCCTATAGAGCTGTAGTAACAGCTCTAGTTATTATATTATTATTATAATAAATTGGAGAGAAAGCAGTTTTCATCGATTTGTGCCAACTCTTTACAGTAATAATACTTGTTTTAGATGTATTTAGAAGTTAATGATAATACGTTTTGCCGCCAAAGAGTGGCGCGGGACATTGGCGGAATTTTTGGCTGTGACCTGGTGCGCTCTGAACTTAAAGGCAAAGGGAAACCGATTTTTGTGACCTTCTGTTTTACGCCTTGTAAATGTCCTCTGTTGCGTTCGTTCAAACCTGTGTCGTTAATTGTGCACTTCGTAATATGAGCGAAAACCTTAACTGAGTCGTAAAACCCCCAATATAACAGACCGAAATTTGACATCACAAAATACGTAACAATACTCACAGTGCTGATTCCACCACTGGAAACAGCATATTGGATGGGATGGTTCTTAATTGATTCAATTTGATCAAAGTTAATAATCTAGGTAAGTAGCATATGGATTGTCTCTTAAAACGTATATTTAAATACATGTCACAAATGGAATTCCTATAGCTGTTAACGTTAAACAACCTGTTGCTTTGCCTGTCACTTGCTTGAATAATTAAAATGACAGCGGTTTTATGGTTTTCTGCATATCGCATAAGTGACAATCAAGCCAACCAAAAAAACGCAAGACATGCCAATTTTGATAAATGTGTTTTACTTATAAATCATTGAAAACACGTATTATATAATATGTGCTCATAACATGTCCAGATTTGTGAGTCCATATTCACTGGGCTTGGACAATTGAACCCTCATTTCATGCCCACTGACTATCTATCCAATGGGCTAATTGTGTTTTGTTGGTTTGATTGATTGGAGTTTTACGCACGTACTTAAGATTATTTCACTCCTACGACGGCGTTCCAGCACAATCGATGAAGAACATTCCTAAACAACACTTGCAAAGTAGAAAACGGCACAATACACCAACAGGACAAAACACCACAACAAATCGGCTTCCTGGTGCCGATTAGCTCAGAGAGAACCCACCCAACCACCAGCAAATGGCTAATGAAGTAAGATACAAAATATGATGATTATACAACTCCTAGTTAAACTATAAAGGTAAAAGTTATATTATCTGGTCGTATGTTTATTGCGCTTTATGGAGTTCGATAAAGTCATAATTCACTTTATTGCCACTGATGAGCCTCACAAGGTACAGCAGCTTTACGGCTCCAAACAAAGATACACATTGACACATGGTTATCCAATATTTCTTTAGATTGCCCTACGTCCGGCGTAACAATGTATGATTACAAATATCTGAACGTAAATAATATCACATAATTATGCAAACTGTCACATTATGTAAACTAGCTGTTTGTCCTTTTTCGTCCAAGCCAAATCCGTGTCAAAGGTCAACATATCACCTTGAAACTCATACTAAATATTCTTCTATATATGTAGATGCGCAACGTAAAACTATTTTGACGCTATTTATGCAAATTAACAAGTAAATTGTGCACATTATAGGCGCCCATCAAAATTGTTTGTCTATTCCATGTCCGTGCTGTAGCTTGGTTACTATTTATCTCAAGCTTAATCATATCACTTTGATACACAACTTCCTCTTTTGTATGAAGATCACGCTCACCTTGTTCTTTCTGTTGCAAATCTTGCTCTCCTTTACAGAGAGAATATCTTTTGAATCTAATACGCTGGAAAACAGAAGTACCGCATAGCGTAACTCCTGTGAAATTGTTGTCAAGGCCTCATGCTAATAAAGATCTCTCGAAGTACCATTTGATTTCCTGGAGTAACGAATGTGTAAATGGTTTTGTTGAGATCTAACGAACGTTTGAAACTACCTATTGCAAGAAAAGCAAAAATCAATCACACAACCTTCGCTTACAAGGAATACACAATTACCTATCCAGAAAGTCATCGACACCGAGAGGTGCTTGTTGCCAGCGAAAAAGCCACATGCAGTTGTTTTTAAATATTTATACCATGTGTGCATTGCTGTTGTGTTTGTCTTTCACATTAATTGAATAATATTAAGTTCTCAGAATTTTATTTGATTTTCGAAGAGCAGACATTTTGAAAGTATTGCGTTTCTCCGATCTTTGAGTGCATGCACTATACTCATAAGTTTATTCATATTTCTAGAAATAACTGTCAAGAGCAAGTATTGTTTACCGTTGTAATTAGCTGTCAGATTGGTCGTGGATTGCAGCCAATTATTTAATTGCCTAAGTGACAAAGCGCTAGCCATAAAATGATAAGGCTTTTCCAAGTTTTAATCAGATCGGCACGACACTTGGCATCATTGTTATTATCCAGATTGTGCATCTTTGGACCGAGTCCGATATTTGATACGGCGTCCTCAAATGTCGCTAATAGCACGTTGAAAAGCCGAGTTTTACACCAAAATTAGGGCAGTACTTCAACGGAAGCTACAACGATTAAACACCAACACCAGGTGAAAACCCATGTTATATATTTTTGTATAAATTTAGAAGTTGTTATATACATGTACTTATAATGTTTCTAAATAACGTTAAAACCGAAATATTTGGAGATATAACTAAACAGTTTATTCGAATTGTTTTACCTGTAGTTACAATTAACCGATGTCGGGCGCTTCTGTGCAAGCAATTGTCCCTGTTTAAGTTTCTCTCTAAAAAAAGCATTCAGCTCAGAGTGAAGCATAATTTTTTTTAACTGAATAGTTTTTTCTTCCCAAATTTGTAATATCCCACTGGGAATCGGGGTAGCTCAGGTCCTGGACAATATAGTACACACGTACTTGTTTGGTTAAGAATTGTTGAAACATTCCTAGCATTGCGAATTCCTTTTTGAACGACAGAGCCGTTTTGTGAAAAACAGAGACGATTTATGGAGGTTCTCACAAAGTAGACAAGCATTTCATCAACGTTGTGTTGAAACACAACGGAGTACAAACAGTGTAGTTCGATAGTGGAAAAAGAAATGCTTAGACAGTGAAGAGATTATTGAACAAAGTTCTGCTGGTAGTTGTTTTGAGTGACACTTAAGTAATTTGTATTGATTTGAACAAGGATGAACATTGTGTGTACCTGCAGCTAATGAGAATATACAAGAAGATTTGTTAATGGAATTGAACAAGATCGACTTGCTCCAGCTGTAAACTACAATAACACTTAGAATAAAAAGGAGAAAACACAGCTGCTCAGCAATACTCTCAAATGGTCTTAAAGTGGCTCCATGCATTATCTGACGTGTGTTTGCCGAATTGTTTCATTTTAAAATAAACAGGTGATTCGATAAATGGCTAGAACATTGTACATTTAGGAGTTCGGGGGTGGTAGACAACTCAGACGACATTATGGTAGCGAGTCAAAACGAAGTACCAAAACGACGACAGAGGTATCACATACGCAATCAACCACCGATACGGAGGATTTAAACACCATTATAATCCGATAACACAGAATATACGGTATCTTAAATTTTCCTCGCTTTAAAAAAGACTGTCACCAGTAGGCCGACCCCCTCTTCACAGTCCTTGCTTGACCTTTGACCCTCAACGAAGCGGTGTTCAACGCATTAAGTGTTCAACGCAGTTTAAAGTCTCCCTGAACGAGAATTTATCTGTAATATCCGCCCTCAACTGATATAGCAAGTGCACATATAAGGCAATTTTGTAGTCGAATTCTCTTACAACTCATTTCATGTTGATAACTACACGTAAGCCTTGGTGTGGTAAATCGATAAACATCAACTGGTGTCACATCTTCGTTTTTTATCATTACTATTAGATGTAATCTACCATCGTAAAACCTTTTAAGTGTGCCAAGAAAAAACATTCTGAATTCCAAGAAAGATGTTCAGCCAGAAAAGAACACATCAATAATCATCCAATCAACAGTCTATGCTTAAGTTGATTTATCAGACAAAGGTTTGTAGTTAGATCAGCTTTTATAAAGATAATTAGAAAATATAAGCTTCCTATATGTTTAATATACATGTATATTCGCTCGTCTTGCTAATATACTATTCCCCTTGAACAAGTGTCATTTCCTTTTCTTCATGTAATCATATATTAGGTAATTCTACTGGCCTATACTGCAGATAATGGCATCAAACAAATTTATTTATATCATTTTTAATGAATTTACCATTTTGTTACCTACTTGAATCTAACAACGCAGAGAATAGCCTGTCGCGCGTAGAGCCGTATTTGTTAAACTCAACTTGTATTCCTACAATTTCTCTTATTTTCGACACCATGTTAAGAAAAAGTATGTTCAAACGTTCAGTGCTCACCATCAATTAACTACAAATCAAATTGTGAACTGAAGTGTTTAATTGAAGCCAAAATGGTACAGCGTTTACCAAGTGTCTTTAAATCCTTAGGGGAAAACAACAGCATTTGATTTTGATGCTTTGACTAATAATTTCTCTGACCCAGTGTCATTTCAGGTGTTCATCGAATAAATGTTTACACAAGTCAATTAAGAAACAAGAAAAGCAATCTTTTTTTCCGCAAATGTACCTTGCATCGTAAAACGTCGACAACCGCGATTTTTTCTGAAAAGTAAACACGCATTTTGTATGCTGAAGCGCAATCGAGGAAGCCTAATTGCAAAGTTGTGAAGATATTAAACTGGAAACACTTATACTAAGATGTGGTCAATTCACAAAATCTTAATGGGATGGCAAAAGAAGCTACTAGAAGAGATTTAATGAGTGATATCAGAATATCATCTTTCTAGTTCCACGCTATGGTCCAGACTCATTGAGTTTTCTTTAATATCTCCTTTCATATAAACTTATTTAAGTACAGTGATTCATTTGATAATTCAATATATGCTGTCCTTTTGACAAATTAAACGCTGTTCTAAGGTACGGAACAAATCATGGTTATCTAAAAACGAAAAACAACTGTAATGCCTTTGAATATTAATCATCGCAGAGAAATTATTATCCATCATCTTCAGAGGTGTGACTTTGGTCTTATAGTTGAAGTACTCAGTCGAAATAACACAACATTTTTTTACGAACAGGCAGACTACGCTGTCCTTTTCGATTCTATCTCTTTAGCCGTTGGGATAATTTGATATGACTCGGGTTTGCTTTAAAATGTCAACAACAGAGCAACACAATGAACAGTAAGAACACTACATTGACCGACATGTCTCCTTGTCAAATCTACCGCTATAATCACTGTAATGTCTGGGGCTAGCTTCACCGTTGATGTTAATATGTCGTGACGCTCCAATTGACCTCAAACGTCCATACAGCTCCTCTTAACTGTCTTTATAGAAGGTCGTGGGAATTTGGTTGGCGTTAACTATTCGCTTGATTTCACAAATCTTTTAAGGCCGTTTTAATACTTTATTCAAACAAGTATCGATCAAAGCGTGAGTCTAGAGTTATTTACAGTTTAAAACCACACTTGATGTTAGTAGTTGCACATCACACAAACCAGTAAGTCATAAATAAGAACTATAAGAAGTCTGATGGTTTCAATTAGTCCTACAATATTACCAGTGTAAGAGTTATTGTCCCTAATTCCCAATGGTTCGGTTCATATTAGCAAGTAGAACATATATGTTGAGAATCATGGGTACAACATTATCTTCCTGAAAATGATCAAGATCACTGAACAAATGATGGTTGATACAAACACTTTCTTCCCCGTAAAGTTCAGAAATTTTCTTCTCGACCGTTTGTTGACCGACCTATCAACAGCCTGGGTGTTTCATTATGACCGGAGAGTGTTTGTTGATCTGCTCCGTCTCTTCCCAGACGATTGACGGTTACAGCGTGTGGGAAATTCATCACCTGAGAAAAGCTTCATCAGATTTTTTCCCTCTCTTTCTGAAGGCCAGGAAGTATTTTATTAACGTAATTATCACCGCTGTGCCAAACATTATAGATTTAATCCGGTTTTCTGAGATTACCCACATGAAAGTTTACATTTCCAAAATGTTAACCATTGCCTGGGAAGAAAGCTAACTCGTTCACCACTAGGGGTACAACTGTGTAAGAATTTAGCACTTTCTTTGGCCGCTTTATCGACACCGCAGTGTGTATAGTGAAATAAACATGGAACCGACTCAGTAGCTTATTTCGATTGACAGGTAGTATTTCTTCTGTATAATAACGATTCGGGGGAGGGGAATTTGTTTTCACAATATTCGTTACTTCTGACACATCTCTCAATTTAGCTGCCATCGGTTTCTTCGATTTTCTGCATAATGAAATGTTTCAACGTAATTTACACTAGTTTACCTGAATGTATGGATTACGTAGTAGACTAATAACGATACCGAACTTTGCATCTATAAAGATAGGCGAAATGTGGTAGTTTCACTTTGCCGCTTTAATTGACAACGAGAACTGATATTCCAATTGATAAATAATCAAGAATTAACGAGTAATTTGTCAAAATAGTGTCTCTTCTGCAAAGATCTATAAGCAGGTGATATAATCTTTAAAAGCTATTGCACTCAACCATGCCAACCACGCCCATCTCCTTTCTTAATGCCAAGAGTCTTTGGAATAATTCCTCTAACTTAAACAATAAACATTATCCACATTTGTCACAGACACACTTTAAGTTAGTCTTATGTGATAACATTTATTTATTAAGTTTAAGCATATAGTAATGTCTTTTATTTTAATAGTGTAGTAAATGTTTTGTAGTGAAATCAATTGAAACATTTCTAACTTTCAATTATTTTGGACCTGCTAGTGATTCACACACGAACTACACAGGACTTGCATGGCTATGAATTATTTATTTTGTATTCTCTGTACATAAGAAATCAAAATCATTGCTCGCCATTCTAGGGTATATTTATGTTGTTTATATTCACAAATAGATCGGAGTACGGAGTGTCTTAACAATACCGGTCAAAAACAAAACAACAAACAACACTTTGTATATTCTGGAAATGTATTTGAGCTTGGTAATTCACAAATGACCAGTTAATTAGACAGCCGACTGATCCAGCGGAGTTGAGTTTATATAGGCTAGAATTTTAACAGATTTGGTTATGAAACTTCTCCTGGGGTCGTGTCATTTGGAGTTAAAAGCCAGGCGTGATAAGCCTTTGGAGATTATGCTGCTTAAGCTAAACTTTATAAATGGCTTCCTCACACCTGGCTTTAATCTCTACAGGGGAAAATATCTATATTATAAACTCCTTTAATCATACTTAACTGATTTTTATATTACTGCTTTAAATCAGTTTCTTTTCAATGCGTTTGTTGTGAATGATTTACGAGGTTGATTACAATGGATTGTGAATATCATAATAATGGACTGCGAATGGGATTAGACTGTGAAGTTGACTGAATTTGTTTAATGGACTGTGCGTTTGATATAATGAAAAACCTATGCAATGAAACGGACGATACTTCAAAGGACTGTTTGATTTAAATTGATTATAGAACAAATAACTTTGACTAAAATAATAATAACTTTTCTAACTTTAATAAATATTATGTTCGTTATATATTAATGGTAAATAAGTAAACTCTGTTGTAATTCATTTTCGCGTAAAAATGTTTGTGGACACTAAACGTTGCTATATTATTTATCGATTAGTCTGGACTGTCATTGGCTATAAATAAGCTTTACTTATCATTGGGGACTCTCTTCAACTAGGCTTGCTATCTCCCAATACGTCAGGTACAGAACTATGGAAACTGGTTTGGGGATAGCATGCAGCAACTTCGACTGAAACTATGGCAATGCAGCCAGCCCTGATTGTTTTCCCTCAACTTGTGTGTTCCTTCTAAACCTATACTGTGCTTCTTTCCTGATTATTTTCCTGACCTTTATGCCTTGTTTGAAAGCATTGACTTTTCTTCCATATTTATTTAGTGAACGTAACGTTAAATATACTTTGGAACTTTCAACTGTGTTACGCCTTAATCTTTAATGTAGCCCCCTCGCACTACATCATTATTTAATTGTGACACAAGATAAGGACAAATATCTTGAAAAAAGATGTGAGATGTAATTTTGTTTCATCAAATCAACTGATTCCACTTAATTGCAAAGCGTATTTTTCAAACATTGATTTCATCAACATCTAATGAGGATATTATCAAGTTTTATTTGAACCTTTGAACTTTATGTTAAAGTACTTGGAAAACAAACTACAAAAAAACCCCCACTAATTTCAAAGTAGGGTAAAACAAAATTAAGAAGAAAGTAGTTCACAAAGTGATAATATGGATCTAATTTAATCTCTGGGAGGTATGCAGCATACATCGATGTTAATGAACTGATTCTTGAAGCCATTCTCAAACACATTAGACGGTAGGTAACTCATAAGTTCAAAATCTTTATCTCTATCCTTACAAACCATGTGACTAAACGACACGAATCCACTTCATCTCTATCCTTGCAAAACATGTGACTAAATAACACGAGTCCACTTCATCTATACTCTAACAAACCATGTGACTAAATAACACGAGTCCACTGCACCTCTATCCTTACAATCCACTTCATCTCTATCCTTACAAACCATCTGACTAAATAACAATCACAACTGGATAGCGTATTGTGATAAAGTATTATTTGCCAAAAAATGTTTAACAAAATAGATGGTATAATTGACCTGAGATTAACCCTTTTTCGAAATTAAAACTACTGTTTATTTGCTCTATTTCTTCACAAAGAAGGAATCCATTTGCTTTATTTGTCAACATGGACATTTATCTTAACTCTTTTATCTAAGGAAATTATTTACAATTTCAGAATTTGAATTTGTATTATTACGCAAACACAATGTCTGGTAAATTTCTTTTCCCGTTTCTTAGCCCTTCCCCACCGTGTAGCCAAGCATCATCATCTAGCCCTGCCAGTGGTTCTTTATCTCCGTCTCCAGATTCCGATGCCCAACCTTCCCATACACTGCCTGTTCCTAGGGAATTCCCAATAGATAGACTGCAATTGACGCCAGCTGGAAAAGCCATGATAGAGACTGGGGAGCACTCAATTGCTGGGAAGATGAATGCTGTGGTCTTCCTTATTCAGAAATAGTCAACCTGTGATGGGTATGTTACCACTATACATTGTAATTAGTTTTCACCTCAAAACATACACATTGTGTTCGGATTATTAAAGGTTACTGTTGTTGTTTGGGGCCCTTTAAATCATCTTACACACTAAGGGCAGTGTGTATACCATGTATACCAGTATATTGCCTGGGATTGTGCTAAAACTACCGTATTTGACAGTGACTCATACAGTCCTTGATGTCGGTAGGTGTAAACACATTTATTTTGGTGTAAGTTTGTGTAAACTCCATCATATGAATATCTAACCTGGATTGTGTCAAGATCAAATCTTAAATTGTGTCATTTTTAAACATCCAATTTAATCTTTATGGTAATTCTTAATTCATAATGCTGGATGTAAAATGGGACAATAAGTTGAACTATGAAGTGTACTCAATGACCAATAACATACATGGTTTACGACATTATCTTTTGTACCAAGAGGAAACTGTCTATGCACAATATTATCTCATTTATGTATATATTTTTCAAGTTTTTCCAGATCTACATACGGCTGCTGGTCTAGTACCATACGTTACCATATCTGTTACCAACAACAGGAGAAAAAAACTGCCCACTCCAACATATACCTCATTGGCACAAGTGGACCACGGGTAACAGCTGAAGAAGTTGCAGAAGCTGTCATAGACAGGAACCGACCTTTCTTGATGATTTACGGTGTATGCTGACAAGACGCCAGTGCTAACTTGTGAATCGGTTGTTGAAGCATTGTATGATGTCCTTACACTCCATTATGTACTAAATATAGAATATTCGCACCATGTCGGGGCAAGTTTGAAATATGATGAAATTTCATGTCTTGGACTCAATTCTGGGAAACAAAGCACAAGAGTCAGGGAACTTTTGAGTAAGACATCAGTATAGTTTATGTGCTGGTTCCCCGGAGTTATATATGGCCAACTATATTTATGGTGTTACCTTTTTCACAGAACTAGAATAAATTTGCCTGTATGAGATGTTTATTATTTTGCCTGTTTATTAGTTCATATAGTTCATATATAGAGAGTCTTATGGCGACCAAACGTTACTTGGTCAAATTGACCAGGTTTCACCTGACCAAAATTTCTTAGGCATTTTGACTTATTTGGGTCAAAATGACCAAAGAATCTTAGGTCAGGTGAAACCTGGTCAGTTAGGCCAGGAAATGTTGGGTTGCCAACTGAAAAAAGGAAAAGTTAGGTCGGTCACGTCTGTACCAGGATTTCTTAGGTCCAAGGCGACCAAGTGTTGGGGTTTTTTTTGGCTAACAGTGAAACCTAAAGATAGAGCTTTGGGTTACCGGCATCTCATTGAACCAGCCTAGACTGAATCCAACTTTCTGGCAACAGACCATATAGTGTCTTTTCCGGATATCACAGCTATCTAAAGTAAAATGTAACTCTTTTGCAGACTGGCATGTAATTTAAACTTTTCTCACATCCTATATTGTTAAACAAGAAACTTACAACATCAATCAGTTTGACCATTTATTTTGACTTGGAATATGAATTTGTAGCTGTAGTTGTGTTCTAAAATATAACATAAATGTGGTTCAATACAACGGGCCTGTCAGTATCAAGACATTTGCGATATCATTTTACTTGGTATAAAATAATAAAGAACTGAATGAGTATTTGTCCAAAATGTTCCTGCATGCAAGTTTAAACATGTACAGAATCGTGTGATATATAGTAAATTGATATAACATGTCAAGCTGTAGACATTACAATCTTAGATCAGGAAACGTCTCAGACTCAGTAGTATATCTGCTTTTATTGATCAGTAATAGCCATGAGTTATATTAGTGTTGTGTTAAAATATCCCAAAATAATACGAAAGAAACTAGTTGTGTGCTTACCTATTCTCCACATTTACCTATGTCGTCTAGTTACCGTGGGATCCATTTCAAGTTAAAGCTGCTGTAAATACAACTTTCTGTACTTATTGCCTATTAAGCTGGAGATGCAATAATTTATTCAGTTTTATGTCTGTTGATTTAATGCCACAAATTTAATGGTTGAGGAAACAACTGAAGTTAATTATATTCTCATAGTCGCCGTTTTCTGTCCAATTTGACCTGGTAATTACGTTTTAGTATTACCCCAGGAAGAAGACGTTGAGCATAAATAGGAATTCTCTCTGTTATGTGTACTTCCACTTTACAGTTACCTTTTGCAGTGGGTTTATCATCCATTTCTGTGACGAAAAGGACTTCTCAAGAACATCTCAAGTGTCCAACAAACACATGCCGCCCTGAATATTAAATATCAACCATAACATTCTTGTGTATTCCCAAGAAACGTGACCAATGCTTAATAAAACAATAAAGGTTTAAACAAAATACTATCGTTGCCTTTAAGAAGCAATAGATGATGAACATCGTATTGAAAGGCAGACGTATTCTTTTTTATAATAAAGATCTAATTACAAAACTCCAGCCGTGTTTGTGTCCCAATATACCTTGAATGGTACATAAGCGACAACCGCAATAATTTCTGAAAATTTAGGGAAGCGCAAGCAAAGTCTTATAACAAAGTAGTGTCGATATTTAACTGGGCACTTTTTTATGCATTGGTATGTTCAATTCTTAAAATCTTGATGTGATGATAAATAAAGCTACAGGCACAATTAATGAATGAAATCAGAATCTCATTTTTTTTTCGGTGCTCCACTATGATCCAACATGATTGAGCGATTTTAAATATCTTCTTTCATCAGACCTAATTTTATTAAAATAATGTACATTTGAGAATTTTAAATCTGCTATTCTTTTGACAATTTTAACATTATTAACGCTATTCTATGGAAAAGAACAAAAAACGTTATTTAACAAATCAGTGTAATGCATATGAATTTTTATCATCTTTAAGAATTTATGTATGAGAGAAAGCCCTAAAGCGTAAAATCTTGAGGTGAATTGTCTTTTGAGAATGGACAGTTATAGGAGTGCTGTCTCTGACTTTAACGATGTACTTTAACGAGCTCCTTAAACGAAGGACACACGCAGCCAACTCTTACTATTGTGAAATGGATTTCAGTGTTTTCTCTGTCCTTGGCTTTTAATATGGTCAACCCAGTACTACATCAGCAAATGTTTTCCGCAATGCATCATGGGCGTTACAAGGGCTCAGCTGCGTGAACCTTAGTTTATCTTTCGTTTTGTTAGTGTAGGTTAAAATCGTTTCCTAACAAAGCCGAAAGTGACCTGTTGCATAAAGTCAGTCTGAAATCCTCCATGTTTAATCAAATCACAACTTGGTTTCAAACACACCGTTGATATGATTGGATGATATTAGACTGCCTGTTAAAAACACGGTGTAGTTGAATTTCCAACAATAGTTTGACGTCATCGTTTAATGCCCATCATCTTCGGAGATGTGATTTTGGTCTTCTATGAAAACTACTCAATGAAAAAACAAGAACGAATGTACTATGTGCCCTGCTGCCCTCTAAAGGGGCACAGGATACCGATTTGCTGTGGTGTCCTGTTTTGTTAATGCTATGTAAATGTTTTGTCCTGCCTTGTGTGTTGACAGCCTCGTTTACGGTGGTTTCTTTCACCGACTGGGCTGGAACTCCGTCATATAAGTGAATAAAACAAACAATCAAACGATAATCCCTTTCAATCCAAATTTGATTGAATAGTAAAGGAAAACTCAGGGATTAAGTAAAACAAATAAAAACCAAAACAATAAATCATTCTAATCAAATGGTGGGTGTAATTTGATATGATTTGGTCTTGCTTTAAACTGCCAATAACAGAGGATAACAATGAACATTACGAATAGTACTTTGGCCGACCTGTCTCGATCTATGGCTCTCAATGTAATGTCTGAGGATAGTTGATGTTAATCTGTCGTGACGCTCCAATTGACCGAAAAAGTCCAGACTCTCTCATAAGTAATTCTACGGACAGCTCCTCTTAACTTTCTTTTTAAGTTCGTGGGAATTTGGTTGAGGTTAATTATTCACTTGATTTCACAAAGCTTTTAAGGCCATTATAACATTAAAATGAAGCAAGTAACGATTTTTTTTACTGAGGTAAGCTGTCTCACATTAGTTTTATAAAATACTGTGGTGCACATTTCGATTTAGTGGTCCATAGTCACTATTAACCTTATTATTTTGATTGTTCATGTTTTTGTTTTATTTGAGGGCAGGTGGGGGGGGGGGGGGGGGGGACTAAATTT